>CAJPEX010000138.1:0-167135 GCA_905338405.1 Notodromas monacha | reverse complement strand
AGAGGATCCGGCCGTTAAAGGCTGAGTGACTGCGTTTATTCTTTCCATTTTATTTGTCATCAATCGGCCTGACATGGGCTTTAAAAGATGTTCTTGGATTGGACACTCGTCAAGACGTGCCAATGCTGTCCGTTCTCTCACATTCTTTGACAAAGATTTAAGGATTGAATGTTCATAAATTCCTGAAAGTTACTCATTCCCACGGGTCTAACAGGAAGTGGGGTGAGTCAATCTGTAAATATTTCGAAATTCGAAAGCGGTTCATCGCTCCGAAAATTCCCGCAGAGTAGGCTTCAATCAAAGCTACAGTATCACGACCTTCGTATTTATTCAAGATTTCACAGGTACGGTAGGCAACATCCAGACGAGGCATCGCTTTGTTCGGGGAAATAAAGCAGAGCATGCTTTGGAACAATTTCGCTTAGCAAGCAAAAGAATCCGTATTCCTTACTATTGATGGAATGGAACATTCAAATCTGAAATTCTATCGTTCTCTTGTTTGCCTACACTGCTAGTTTTCGTGTGTTTTTCATATCAGAGATGAAAACGTTTTATTCAAGGTGAAAAGTTCACGCCGAGATTGTTCCGGATTTTTCGGAATGCAAACATTCCTATGTGTAAAAAGGCGAGCGTTTTGTCTTGTGGAATTTCTATCGTTCTTGAGAAGAAAAAAACTATAGCTCAGACTTGGCTTCAACGGCCGCATTGCGTTGCTGGGAGTGATCAAAAACATGAACAAAGACGGTGTTGGGATCGGTCAACGAGCAAAATCTGGCACACTAAGCGCGCATCAGCGTGGAAAACGAAGACAAGCAACACAAAGGTTTTCGACCAGATCCCGTTGATACCTTTCGCGCAGTTTATCGTGGGGATTTTACGACGGTCGGTACGTTGTTTCAGATTTTTACGCGCTAAACGCGCTGGCGGAGAAGGGCTTTCGTGAGCCGGTTCAGGGCCTGATGAATTTTCTTTTCCCTTCGCACCGCCCAGGTGCGCCTTTGGGTCCTCCAACGCCCGGAGAATCTGCCACATTCGTTTCGATTTTCCCGTTTAATCGGTTACCGTGGCTCTGCAAAACTAACCAGCAATTCTGCATATTTCCACGCGTGCGAAACTGATCTCGCGGTAAAAATATTCCGGCAGCAGCCATTTAAATCGCCTCACAACGACGTGCTCTAGAAAAAAAAATCCTAGCCCTCATTCCACGCTTTCTCTCAGGACATCTCAGAATCCTCCAGCGCATGTTGCCAAACGACATCTCTCTCAAATGCTCATTTTCGACTTTTCGAAGAATAACGCTCGGAATGACATTGGGATTTATCAACCATAACATAAGATTAAGAAGGAACGATATACTGTATCTGGAAACCAAGGCAGTTGAAATTCACGAGAAGTTTAGATCGGCTGCACCTGAAAAGGCGAAATGAATAGCTAATCTGGAATTGTAGATTCATCCGGATTATTCCAAAGGTTTCCTCAAAATGGGGTAAAATGAAATAGAAAAACTGATCGCACGCTATACTCGTAGATGTTCTGGCAGCTTCCTGAAATGCTTGTCGACATGCTATCGCAACTCATCATTTGCCTTAATTTCTTAAAAATCTCTCACGACATGAAACAAGACCGCGGGAAATAAATTTCCCCAAAATTGATACGTTTCAGTGAGGTAAACACAGACAAAAATGTGACAATATTTTATACAGACGCTATTTTTCCAACACAGGATCAAGGAGGAATACGGGATGCCTCTGAAAAGCAAGAATATTCAAATTTCAATTGATTTGATCGCTCTCAAGCCATGTATTGTTTGCATAATACGTACATGTTTCATGTGTTCCATTGGTTCAAAATATTTTCGAATGGATACATTTTTGAACATGCCACACTTTGAGTCACAAATTACGTGGCATCAGCGGTCTTCAAGAAAAATAGCGCGTTTATTTCTGATCTTTTTATTTATATTGAGCGATCGGTATGCGAGATTGACACGCGAAATCCGACGCACTATTCAATTCAGTCCAAGTACGCAACTTTTCACTATTTTGCACAACCTGCTCTTATTTGAAGATATACACGAAGCGTACTTTGACAGCATATGTATTAATCACATGAAAATTCATTCGAATATTCTGTAATTGGCGGATATATTTCGTAGTTTCCCCGAAAATTTATTGAGACAGGTCAGAAATTTCGAGCGGTTTTTCACTTTCCCGGGACTTTCTAATCTTATACTCTGAAGTCCATTGTTCCATGGATCTTCGATTCATCTTTCGGACTTCATTCGATTCCTTTTTTATTTTTGAATCTACATGCAAACGGGATGTATGTTGAACGATTCTCCTGGCAAAGTAACGGAATATTTCGAAACTCTTGGAGCTTGAGAGAATTCATTCGCAAGATATCGATCGGATGTATCCAGAAAATTTCATGACAGGGGAACGGCCGTATGAGGGAAAAGCAGCTACAGTAAAATATCGTCACAAGTCTCACAACACATTTTTTAGTACTGTATAACAAACTTTTTGTAAAGCCCCAGAGGAAAGTCTGCAGAGAACATATGTTAGAACAATTTTGCTCTAACAAAAAATACAGTTCCAGGGTTTTTGAGGAACGTTTGATAGATTATCCAGGTAGAAAATCCCTCAATAAAAGGCGGGTACAGCCTTAAATTTCCAATCCCAGATGTGACTGACTGGCTCTCTGTAGCATTCATGGATGCTGTAATCAATGACAAACATGCTTCCAAGTGATTCCAAATAAACGAAGAGATTGGTGCAACTGATGGTATGAATGATTGAAGACATTTTTATCTCAGAAGGCCAGAAAAGCAAGATTTAAGTGATTACAAGCAGGTCTAACATTAAATGTTTTCCAGTCATTAATTTCGAAAATCTAGATTTAAAAACTTATTCGGCATTTCTGAAGTCCCCGAAAGTTTGTTGCAACGAGGTTATCCTGCATTCAATTTGATAGATCCTTCGTTTCGATTATGATAATTTTTGTCAGGAGCAGTGGTTGTGGGTGGGAAAGAAGGGACAAGAGGGCACTTCTTACAGCACAGATCCCGGTTCCCGATAGCTCTCGAAATAAGGGTAACAAAACTGTCGTCAAACCAGGCAGCGCGGAGTTCTAAAGCAATCGGTCCGCATTCGGAGCCGTGGCTGTATTTGCTCAGCAAGACAATAAAACAGCAAACGGCATGAGGTCTGGTGGACCACATGAAGTTTCCTCACCAACAGCGATAAACCGGCGTTTATTCCGGCGCTGAAAAATAAACGCATCCGTTAAACCGCGGTCCGGATAATTCCCAGAAAATTCCAGACCCCGAATGCGTCTGGAATATCCAAGAGCGCCATGAAAAAGGAAAAAAAATTGGGCAATTTTTAAAATTTCGGGCTGCACACTTGTGAGCGATTGGAGTGAGAAAGGGAAGCGGGGATTTGGCTTCGGAGGCATCTTTGGCAGCCGCAGGACGGCCATGCAGGCGAGGGGCCCCAATAAAAGCCTCCTTCCGTCGCGTCTGTCGTAAGAACGGGGCGGGCTTAAGGAGCCGAACAGCGCTTGCCCAGACTTATATCTCGCGGGAAGGCAGCGACACGCTGAGAGAACGAGGTGTTTCTTTGTTATATACGGCCATCGGGAGTCGGAATCGAAGTCTCGAATCTCAGTGACCAGCGAGGATAAAACCGTGAACGGTAAAAAAGTAAAAAATAAAAGAAATGGCGAGGCGAAGCGGGCTGAGTTCATCGTCTCATCAATTTCACGGGTATTCAACGCCTTCTCCGGCGGCGTTTGAAATCTAGTACACACCCGCGGAGACGGAATGCGCTGGGGCTACTCACGTGAGGACTTGGTTGGTGAGAACGATGGCTGATTGATGCTGGGACTGTTGTTGGACTTGGGGGAGGCCGTCGAGGTTTTCCTTCACCTGCATGACGCAGTGCACCCAGATCCATCCGCCAGATCGCGTCTGCAGCCGCAGCAGGAGGATGCAGGATCGCTCCTGCTCCGATTGGGAGACTGTGGAGCAAAAGAACCCATGTGGTAAATTGATGCGGCATGCTTTCCGCTCCGAGGTTCCCACATGCGGTAACAAATGAGACCAGCGCCGCGGCGCATGTGCGAAACTCCCCTGGCTCGCGTCTTCATTTGCATCCCGCCGAAAAACCTCCCCATCACAACACCAACTCTACATTCTCGACAGTTCTTGAATATATCCTTCACGCGTCATCCTGGGTATCTCTTTTTTACGCTTGGGAACAACATTTTCGCAGAAGTTTCCTAGCAAAAAAAGAAAAAGAAAATCTTCTAGGTCGAGTGCAACCTTCGATACGGCACTTTCTGCAATCGGCATCTCATCTCGCAACGTTTCTGCTGCTTTACTGCGATGTTGAAAATCAATAAACAAATAAAAAACAGGCCAAGCAGAAGTAAAAAATCAATTATCTGAATCAAAAGATATGCTCTGAAAATATCACCAAGTCGCAGATAGACATAATTCAAGAGGATCCTCTCCATCTTATCAGCACAGGAAATTATGCAGTGGTTGGTTTAGGATTTATTGTATGGGGCCAATTTTCCCATGCTGGATGCACGCAATGAAAATTCTCTCTATCCTAAACCGAAACACTTCAATTTTCTATCGAGTAAAGCCCACTTTTATGGTTTTCGTTACATTATATGCGCATGGAAAGCGAACGCATTTAAAATCAAAAATATACCGCGCATTTGATATTCTCATGATTATTAAGGCATTCTCGAGGTTTGTCCTAGTTCCGTGTGCCACGAAATGATTAGCAAGCAACCAGCCAAGCAACCAACACCCTGTTCACTTTTCAAAGGTACTGTATGTTTCAGTGTTGACCAGGATATTTCAAAAAGATTTTCAACTCCTCTGCCAAGAAGAACGGCAAAGGGGATGAGACGACTCCACTGGCGACACAAGGAAGTTTCCTTGTCTGTCAAATTTCTGCGAGTTGCTGCACAAGTGTTTGTATTTTATTTTTGATGAGTTGGATTAGTTTTTGGTGCTTTAATATTTGTTGGGCTTGCAGTTTGAGGCATCGCTACTGGAGGTTCGTTTCTAATCTGTTATTCGTCATCATGGAAATAAAAAAGAATCGCACTAAAAAAATAACTTATTCCAAGGCGTCACACATTTTAATCGGAATTCAAGCAATTGGTGCAATGGAAAGCGAGAGAAAAGAGTCCGGCGGGTGGGTGGGAAAACATTCAAGGAGACAAAATGAACCGCGGTACACCGCATATAGTACAAACAAGACGCGTTCTTGGGAATATTTTCTGCGAGGAGTGTTGTGGTTGAAACAGAGGGTCATTAAATTTTGCCGGCATCTCGAAAGCACAATGCAGTGTACGTAACGGTCTATCCAACCATGGCAACGATGTTGGACATGATAACCTCTTGCCAGCATTGTTACTGGCCCGATTAACGAGACCATCTTAACCACGCGCAAAAGTAACGCTTGTTTTTACGCTGTCGGAACAAAAGCAGCGATAACAATAATTTTCTGCGACGGCGTTCTGAAATTTTTTTTTTACACCTTTACAACAATGCGACTGGGGCCAGTAAACTCGGTCAGAAAATCTCTGCAGTATGAAAAAATCTTACATCCGCATTTACATTGGAGAATCAAAATCTCGGGTTCAGCAACAGTACAGGAGGTGTAAAACATGCAAATCTAGTCCTTGGCTTCAATCTGCTTATTATCCGCATTTTATCTATGCAGAATGATGAGCGTTCACATCGACCTGGATTGTTTCTATCGCACACACTTCCTTGACCACTTCACAATTGCGGCGTGATACGCAAATATTTGGGAGAAATTACAGGTCAATTTTGCTCCGAAAAACCATAAAGCACTGTAATTGGACATACGGTTTCTAATATTTTGATAATTATTTTTTTGAAAATGTTGCTGCACCTGGAAATTTTATATTTTTAGAACCCACGAAAACCTTAATCGTGTTTTTTGTGTGAATAGAAGAGAATCTGAGCATTCAAGCTCTTCCCACTTCCCGCGGAGACTCCAGCTTTACGAGTACAGCATACATTTGTTCATCACAGATAAATCTTTCTATTCTCTTTATCAAAGATTAGTGTAATAGGCTGGAAATGCTGCTTACTGCAGTCGGCCACGGAAGCTTTCTGATTGAGCCTTGAAAAAAAAAAAAAAAAAAAACTAGGAAACTCGACCAAGTCTCGTAACTTCTCTTCAACAGTATTTCAGACAAAACTTATCCGCGCTGTAAGAGTGAGGAAAAATATTCCTTTGCATTCCCTTCGGATTAAATGCTGTACATCTGCTGAACCACACTTCTGCTGGAGCTAGTGATCGTAAATGCGACCACAGACAGTAAATAAAGAGGATGCAGCTGTGGCTGAAAGAGACCAGGACATTTTTGCCAACACCGATCAGCCTCGCCCTCGGTACTCCTCCGATTTCTTCGCGATCGCACGTCCGGCAAACGAACCTCAGTCCCCTTCAGCGCAACAAGACAAAAGCTTCGGGGCAAAGAACAGAGGCGAGACCCGATTTTACGCGAGAAATCTGCTTAAAGAAATCGGCACAGGGGCGGCGCAGGAGAAAGACTGCGTAAAAATGCGACAGCATTCTTTTCCCGGTTCTACCGTCAAATTTTGGCACAATAAACACGAGGGGGAGCGGACTGAATAGCTCTCCACAACCGTGTAATGATTCGCGATCGCAAGTGTGCAAATATTCATTCATGCTTCTTTTTTTTTAACCTAGGAAATCGTAGAAAGCAGCTGCGCAATTTCGATCGCTGCCTACAAGGTTTACAGACCTAACAATCTGCAAGCAACATTATTTTTTTCTAAGGTTCGGTTTTGACACTAAAGGCAGTCCAGGTTGCGCTTTTCGAACGTATGTGGTATATTTTATTGGCTGATTTTGCTCTCATGAGTGGTTTAAAAAATAACACGTCTTTAAAAGGGTTTCTTGTAAATTTCGTGCAAGATTCTATACTGAAAAAAAAATTACACGTACATTTTTCTCCCGAGCCGAAAGGAAAATTCGTGGATCTAGCATTCCCTTATTTTTTCATAATTAAAAAAAAAATCTGAAGAGGGGATGAAGAGTGAAAGGAGATCCAGAATATGGCTGAATTTCAAATACCTTGCGAGACTTGAATTTCTAATTTCTTTGCAGCCTAACGAGAATTCATCAGCAATATGAGAAGAAAATTGCATTAGTTCAGCGTTTTTTTTCTTCAAACAATTAATCTCAATATTGAAGTGATGCTGAAACTAATTCCATCGATGCAAGATACGTCATTATGTCATTATTCTACATTTCCTCTTTTTTAACTCCAGAAATGCTTTTTCTTTGAGACGCTGCATGAAAATATCGCAACAGGAACTAGCTTGAAATTCTTTCCATGACGCGCGTATCGGGCCGAAATCTTCGCTGAAGGCGGTTAATGCCTGCTTGACCAATGTGATGCCTATTGAAATCAGCTCCGAAAGCAAATAGGGGATGCGCTTTACGAGAAAGACTACTGGCAAAGGGACATGAACCCCACGCACACAAAGGATACTAAAACATGGCCCAAGAACGCCACACCTGCGGCGGAATCCGCGTGAACATCCGAACAAAAGTTTCTCTACTGTAGGTGTTGGGAAGCATATACTGAGTTTCCATTAGCGTAACTAAACAGCGGGGATTTTCTCCCGACACGGTCTGCTGACTTGTTTCCAGACTTCGTCTTCTATATAGCGGTCGGGGGATACTGCCTGCTTAAATCGAGATCACACCTTAAAATCGAACGGAGCTTCTCCTGCTTGCATTGACGTTCTTCGGAAACTTACTCAAATATAAAGTACATTCATTGCGCTGAGAGAAGGACGAACACTATAGGTGGACTCTCTCTGCAAAGAAATTCAAGGAACAGAACTATCGTTCTAGAGAGAATTACGTTGCAGAGAACCTCTATGTTATGAGGAGAGAACACATGAACACTATGTGGGACTAAAATTCGCTATATCGAGAAAATCGTCGTAGACAATATTGTCGAAAAGATAGTCCACTTGTAGAAGCAACGGAAATATTTGAAGCAATTTTCAGCGTGCTCAACTGCGTGCATTTGACACTTGATTCTCAAAATTTACTACATGAGCTTGAGAATTTTGGAATATATATCGTGGGATTTCACGCAACCCATAAAGGCTCCACATGACTTGAATAATCTTTATGCCCAACAGCATAAAATCTGAAGATAATGTTATTCATAATATTGATTAATTTCTGAAAGCTTTCTGACCTGAAGTATGTCGAATTTCACATTTTAAACTGTAGCATTGCATTTAGATCAGGCTCCTCGAAACACCATTTTTGAAAAACAGGGACACCATTTCTTCCCAAAAGAAATAAGAAAGCAAGCATCGGACAGCTATGGGCATACATTTTTGTTGAAATCTCATGCGAGGGAAATGTATCTTCGAAATTATAAAATCCAATTCACAAGTACAGTATCTCGCCATATAAAAGTTCGGAATTCCCTCAGGTGAGCTACGCATTACATAGCATGAGCAGTTCAGGATGATTTCCTGCTTGATTTCATACTAAAAAAATTGAAATTTTGTTAATGCATTCACCACAGCTTTCTCGAATACTTCGCGAAGGGCTGTAAAGATGCCGCTGTTGCAGTATAGCCGGAAGAACTCGAATCCACTGCACGCATCAGCGCGAGCAGCGCGGAATAAGGAATGATCTTACTCACTCAGTCGGTGTTTGCTTTGCGCATCCCTCGCGTGCTCCCAGTGAACCAGCTGGTACCATGAAACACCTCGCAAGCTCTCTTTTGTGTAGCCCAGGTGATACTCTCCACTGGAACATACAAAATATCAGCCACAATTGGCATTAATATGTGTACCACACACCACGTCACGAAGTATAACACAAAACCCTGAACGCGAGGACACAAATTGCATCGAAACACATTCCAGTACATCCGAAAAACACCAGGCTTTCAACAGTTTTAATTTTTGCAGGATCAGCATTGATGCGTCGGCTTTTTTTTTAGATTAACATAAAGTCGTGATTCAGGTTCGCGAGCATTTCGCTGATTATATCACCTGTTTTCATCTTACGCAGCAAAGCGTTTTAAACGGCATCTTCGCTGGATTAAATTATTTTTTCCCAAGTGGTTCCATCGTGATCGGTTTATAATGTTTACAGCACAGTACTGAAAAGGATTATCGATTGATTTCACAAAATGATAGAGTATATGAATAATTTGATGAGATAGCCGAAGATCCGAAGCTGTGATCACTTTTTTCTTTTTATTTTTTATTCAAAGACGCAATCAAAATTTTCTTCACTCGGTTGATTTCAAAGAATTTTGAACCTGTGTCACATAAAAATCGAAAATGAAGAGGATCCGAAAATTTTCTAATGATACCGTGCATCTCGTGATTTTTCCCCAGATTCACATTCGAAATTCCGATAAATTGATTTACAGCTGAAAAGGTTGGAAAAAAATACCCGCCGTCTGGTAAAGCACTTTTCGCTTTCCGTACGGATTGCGCAGTCGATGAAAAGCGCTTGCACCCCCCCCCCCCCCTCCCCTGCCGCATTCAATTTCATGTTCAAGGATGCAGTAACATTTTGTTTCCTCGACGACCAGCGATGAAGTTAACTTTTTCGTGATCCACGGTGTTGTGTTTTCCTGGAAATATCTTTTAATCGCGTGAAAACAGGGAGAAACGGACTTGTCGATTTCAAGCGCGATTCCTTTGTCTACTTGTCCGGTAGCATGGACAAAAAATTGAAAACAAAAAGGAGGCGATAACGCGAATGAAAGAGAATGCGGCTTCCGTAAAAGTTAAGTGATAAATAACCAACAATTTTTTTTGAAAGCGGAGGATGAGCACCGTAAACTGAGAAATTCAATGCAAGCGGGCAAATTTCCAAGGCCGTAGCGCCGTTATGAAGCGTAGAGAATCTTCACAGCAATCATCAGTCGCGGGAATGTGTTATCAAACCCAATTTATACATTTTCGCCGAGTTGGCTCGAATTTGCATGAAGCCGTTACCTCGCGAGGAAGTGCCTTTTTGTCGACACCGATTTGCGAGACGGGCTTTTCGCAAAATGAAGAACAAAACCGTTGAGATGAAAATCTCGGCAGAAATCTTCAACGGGATCGATGATCCCATCGCGTTGCATCCAATCGATCCGAAATTCAATTTGATTCATCCCAGGTGCATTATGGAGAGGTCAAGGATTTGAACCCTTGGTAGATCAGAAGCCTTGAAGGATTCATTTCCAACCAATTATCCTTCAAGTTGCTCCGCTTCCCTTGATTGCTTTCTCCATTCCCCCTTCAGCATCAATTCATAGCAACCTCATTATGTTTAACCGATAAAGAAACTTGCATTCAAATGAGAGGTTGAAATTCAGAAGTAAAACCGCTGCACGCGAAGCACGTGAAACAAGCCTGATAAAATAAAATTCTGAAAGCGGTCCAGCAAATTTGAAAAAAGAAGCCATACATTTCAGTAATTGCCCGCATAAGATGAATGCCGTAAATCTTTCTTTTTTTTCTATGAAACAAAAGCTCCGGACAGCCCGTTATTTAGAGCTGCTCGTGAAAAACATTAGTCGGGATGTGGATCATTGACAAAGGTTCTTGCATAGCTCAAACGTTTAACACTTCTCAAGCGGATCCTTTACCTTAAAGGAATAATTTTTATGGATTAAGATTAAAACAGGTTGACTCTGTCTCCTTATATTGACATTATCTGTAAAAAACAATAATGACGATCATTAAATGGATGAGCTGCGTTCAAATAGTCAGGTTTACTGAAATTAAATGAATAATTTCATGCAGAATATTGCTATGCACGAAATGATCGTTGAGTGAGAGAACACCTATATTCCCTAAACTTTAAATTTAATTCTTTCAGAGCTTCTCTTAATTGACACGTAAGCAGTAGTCTGCAATAGATTTTCTCAGCTTTTCAACTCGTGAAGCCCTTTCTGTATACAATTTCAAAGGACGAGTCCGTATCAAAATCAGTTTGCATTGCGGATCCAATTAGAACTATCCTGCGCTAATGAAGTTAATGAAGCTTAAATAAAGTATAAGGGTCTTTTCTTTAGATCACAGTGCAAACTTTTCTTTCTCATTTCCATTTCATGCATGTTGACTTCAAATTCATTAAATTTTTTATCCATTTCTTCATCGAGCGGCTGCGGAATCTCTTGCAAATGCAAGCAGATCCAGTTGGTTTTGCCCGTTGTGAGCGTCTGCTCCAGAAGGATAGTTTCCATTGAATAAATAATTATTTTGATCCCCTGAATATTGTCCGACATTGCGTGAATCTATCATGCGCAATTGCTGAGAAGCCAAGAAATAATTTTCAGATTTATGACGTGTTCAATCGTCCACTGACTCAGAACGTCATAAAACACGGGAATCTTGGATGTTCAACGGACTTTGATATTAGTAGTTGCATGTGCTTGAAGATGGGCATTGACGTCGCTGAGTGAATGAGTGAGTGAGTGTATGAGTGAGTGACTCGGCTGGATGATGACGGCATCATCCCAGCGAGAAGAGAGCTTCGGGTGAACAGGCCAGATCGGGAATGACGGGAATGGGCAAGTTGGCATGCGGGAGCATGCGCCAGTCAGATCCGGGTCCGACGTTTTTGTGAGTGAATCACCGGGAATGAATCCTAGGAATGCCGCTACTCAGTCAGGTAGATGCCTACTGTCATAAGATGGGGAGGGGGCATAGGGGAGAGAGAGAGAGAGAGAGAGAGAGAGAGAGAGAGATATATGAGTTTTGCGGACGACGAAGAGATTAATTTGCTACCGTGCAGCGAGCGCGATCCATCAATCCCGGCCCGTCGCCGAGTCAGATTCCGCCTAGGAACCGATTCGTCTCGGGGGCTCCTCAAACAGGGTTTCAGGGTGGCGCACCGTGTCAGGTTCGGATTCCGCGTCGACAGGACTCGCCTAAAAACTCAATACCGAATCGCCTGCTCGCGTTGCTGGAGAATTCCATTCAGGAAATGCGTATGCCGCTGTGTCCACGGGGGTATCATTCTTTCCGGCAACAAAAGCTTTTCAATTCCGACCTATATCCAGTTTCCCTTAGAGCCTTATACAGACCTGAAGCAACGAGAAACTCCCAATTCCAACCATTTTCTCACTACCTCGAATTTCATCAGTCTTCGGCCTCCCATTCGTTATGCTAATATTTGATCTTTTTCTGAAAACTGATGTGATGTTTGCTCACGAAATGAAAAGGACAGTTGAAAGTGCCCCATGACTGAGAGAATACGCATTATTTGCCACACTTCCACGCTTTTTGGTGTACCGGACGTTCAACGGACCACACATCGTTCAAATAGTTCAATAGTTCAATTTTTTTACAAACAATTCCTGGAAAATGCCTTCACCATTCTCTGGAAAACATTGATGAATCACGTTTAAAGGGAAAGTTTATCTAAAATAATGCTTTATTATCAGCATGTTATCTATGTCGGACTAATAAATTTGAAGAAAATCCAGAGCACATGAACAGGGGATGCTTTAATTTTTCGAATCAATTTTCGTAGTAGTGCAGAACTTCGGTGAAAACCATGAAATTGGGCATTTATAGTTCATAAAAACTTCTAGTACCTTTGCACTCAAGCATATTTACTGAAGAAAAAACCTATGCACCATACTTGAGTCGGCTCTCCTGCCAGGTAATCGTGTCGCTCTTCGCTTCTATTCACCACATAATTCGAAATATGGAAAAATGTTGATCAGCCGTAGTCAGCGCATTTGCATCTTTCGGTTATGCATTTGGGACCCAGTTATTTTTACAGTCTCAAAGAACCATTCGCTCAAGCGATAATGACCGAGAGGAATATACTCAACAACCGCTGACCGCCACTCATTTATTCCGATGACTCACTTTCCACAGAAATCAAACTCAGTACATTTTTTTAAATTGCATTTTTAATCTTAGTCTATCACATTAGGGATTAATAATTCAAAAGTCAAGATAACCCAGCGGAATAAGGCGAGATCCTTGATCTAAAATGTGCTAAGATAAATTATTCACCAGGAGTATTCAGGTGAGAATCGTCTATAAGAATGTGACAAGGCGCGCTTTTTCATCTCGAACGTTCGAGACTCTGACAGTCTTTTTTATGAGCATAAATTGCTGGTTTGTTGAGTGAGTTCTTGATTTCTTACCTGTTCGCGGGATTCTTATTTTTCAATCCGACACACGGAGAGCAGTCTCAAGTTGTGTGACGCTGAGATTTTATCCGCACGTGCAAAGAGATGATTTAGAAACGGGAGAAGCAAATACGGCCTGAAAGAAGAACCATTCAGCGGCTGCGTCGTATGGACAGTGAGTTCATTCTTGACGGAAATCACCGTAATCAAGCCCATTCAAGACACGTGTTCCACGGGCCAAATTGATGAAAGGCGACACTGAGATTTGCAGCTCGAAACACAAATCAATTCAATTTATGACCCTCTCCCCAGTGTTTCGGTTCCCGAGTTTCCGGGATACTCCGCCGCTGGGTTTCCCAGTGAAGCCCTGCGGTCTTCAAACTTGCGGGACTTAGGAGTGATCCCCGTTTTTTCTTCCTTTCCAGTTATTTGAACTGAAACACTCAGCTAACTTTTTTGAAATGGGCAGCATGTACCCTGATTATATCAAAAATAGAATTATATAATGAAACTGTAAAGGTCCCGCAATAAATGCATCAGAAGGAAATTCCAGAAAGTGGCTATCCTCCGATCAGGTTACTGGTGCATGCACCATGTCTAGAAGAAACGAAGGAAATAGGAATGGAAAGCAGCTGGAAATGTAGCATACCCACTACAACGATAATTTATCTTTTACAATATAATATACAAATGAAAACAAGTCCTTTATAGTCTCCGACGGGACTTCAGCAGGATACACATTGATTGATGCCCTGCATTTGTTCGCTGGAATGTCGGACGGATGTTGATTAAATCCAAATAAGCAGAAAAGACGAAAAATAATCTTTCCTGATGATTGCGGATATTTCCGATTTTTGAAAAGTCTGAAAAGTTTCAATGCTGCATTCCACACAACATTGAGAAATCCCACGAAGTTAGAGGGGATATGACTTGGGATTTAATCGTTAGTATGGCAATAAACCCAGTGCTTTGCCTAGCATCAAATTTTGGAGCAACGTTTTTGTTTGGGAACAATAAAACTCAGTCAGAGCTTGAACTGCGTGTTTCAGCTCAATAACATGTGCATCAGCATAATATTCGGTGCAATATGACATGTTGGTGATTCGAAATTCATTCAATCAATCAAGCTGGTCTTTTCGCAGCTTTCAGAAGCGAAAGACGAGAAAGGAATTTTAGAGGAACAGGGTTGATGAAAACCCTAGAGGCCTAGATGATCGGGATTGCAAAGTGCTGAGGGAAATACCGGGACGAATATGGGTGCTGAAAACAGGAGGAGGGAAGAAGTTATCAAGTTTCGAATCAGGCTCGAAGAAAAATCTAGATGGCGAAAATAGAGATGCAACAGTGCTGAGGGAAATACCGGGGCGCATATGGGTGCTGAAAACACGAGGTAGGAAGAAGGTATCGCGCCCGAGGCCAAATGGGTTTGGACACCCGGGCCACAGGTCTAAGGTGAGCCTTTTCCGAGTGCCAGCGGTCTCGCACCTCGGAGCATTCACCTGCCGGTGCCTTGTTGAGCCGCGGTAGTCCTAAATCATTCCCGGCTTCTCCTTCGAACCCGGGGAGAAGATCTCAAGAGACGGCCCGAGAAAATATGGCCACCATTGCGGGCATTCATTTTCTACGTGTCACCACAGAGTAATTTTTTTCGCCTTTCAGTCGACAGCGCGATCCTTGGCCGTGGAATTCCGCTCAATCAGATTTTCAATCAACCGCAACGAACCCGGAGGACCTCGACAGGGCCTGCAATCCTTTTCTCGCGACGCATTTATTCCCGTGGCTCATTTCTTGGCGCAAACATACGACTCCTGTCCCATAAAACAACCGTTGGACACATCTGAAAGACCTTCAAGACTCACGACCTTAATGACGCCATTCGGCTTAGACTTGAAACATCAGACGCAAGCAGTCTCATACTCTCAACCCATCCTAAAATTCAATCAATCGCGATGCCACTTTCTTTTCAATAATGCTTCCTTAGAAATTATTATCAGCCATAACGATCACGCTGGCAGAATTTTTCTTACATAAAAAAGTAGGCTATTTTGACGGAATAAATTTCAATGCAACAACGAAACGTCATCCGTGGAGGCTTTTCAGCTCATCGAAATATACGATCCGAAAGAGAAATTTCACCGACATGCACAACATGGGTTATACATGCGTCACCGTTTCAGACGATTCAGCTTTTATTTACCTAAATTAAATCTAAATCAAGTGCAGGCATTGAATTGAGAAAGTATATCCGGGTTATGCGTAATTTATTATTATACTAATTGCGGTAACCTGCGTCGATTGAGCTTAATTCAAGAAACATTTTTTCAAGTCAAAACTCAATGAAAAGATGGAAGAGAATGGCATACAAGTGGAAACTTGAATTCAAATTTCCTACAACGATACTCAAAAGACAAAAAAATAATTCGTAGCACACAGAATGTCATTGCAGAGGATCTACTATTCATCACAGTAGAACAGTGGAATTCGATATTGTCGGAAATTTTATTGATTTCACTTATTGTATTGGAAAAATACTTGAATGATCCTATCTGAAGGATAGCAGCACTAAAAAAAAAAACTTCACTGCTTCCCTATAACGAAATAATCGCTTTCAAAACCATTAACGAATTCCGATCATTCCGGTCGTACGTAAGTAGGTACACAACAATCTATTCTCTATTGCATCGTTCCATATTGACTATAGGAAACAAATTCAAAATATAATATTCTACCTCAAAAAAAAAAACAGAGAGAAAAAAAATGCCACACGGAATATAAATTTTTTGATGTGATAAACGCGTATGTTCATCAGATTATGGGCTGATTCCGAATTGAGACACTGCTGCATTAGAACAGAGAATTTGCGTGTGTGGTGGGAAAAATGGCATAAGACATCCAAATTTTACATGAATTCAAATTTTAGTGGCTAAATGAGGTACTTTTCCTGAAATAATTCACCTTCGGTCTCTGCATTTATTTTTATATTCTCGAGTATTGGCAAACATTTGAAACTGTGGTGCGTCTCACTGACATCTCGTTCACATTCACGTTGGAGATTGCTCGACTATAAGTTCGATTATGATTCGATTCTAAAGATCTACAGAAACCGAAGGTGAATTACTTGTTTATTTATTTTTTTGTAATGCTGACCACGATCGCTTAAATCCGGTGAGAGACAGAGGCTATGGCATGATTTTTCATTGTTTTAAAATAAAAGGATATTCTTTCAATCAGCCATATACAGTAGAACGTGTTCTTAATCGAACGAAGGAGCATTGTGTTCTTCAGGGTACCCTGAAGAAACGCTAGTCAAATTAATTATCCGGACTCGTGATGCGACAGAAAGAAGGCTTTGGAATGCGCGCAGCGTGTCGAAGAACGTCCAGCGCGGCGCCGCGGAAACCCGAACAACAGTTTCTTGTCAATTGAAACTTCGAAGTCATGTGGGAAACGGACTACCAGGTCGAGTGACTCCATAAATCGAAACTTGGCTCACGCCGTCGTGGTGGGTAGTCTCCAGAACCCTCATCATTCATCAACGGGTGTTGGAGAAATCGACCGAAAAAAAAGGGGAGAAAGAATCTGGAATATGTGAGGCGAGGAGTGCACGCGAGTCCAACAATTCTGCGTGCGCTCAACGACTTTCGGTCCGGAATCGTCGGTCATTTCCGATACTCACCTCCTGACCCCGTTGAGAACCTAGCACAATTTTGCTGTGAACATCATGCTCTCCTCACATCAACCGCACGATAGTCGCTCTTCCCAGAACTATTTATCCCTTATCAGATGAATACATGAGAAACCATTCGCCTTGTGTTCAACAAAAACCTAACCCTCAAAATCAATGCAAAAAGATAACCCAGACGAAGCGTGCATTCGATTAGAAATCGTTGCCCCTTGAGTCCCTTGACTGATTAACTGGAATTATGCAAGCGTTTTCTTATTTCTAGATATTCCATTCATTCGCGAGCGTCTTGATCCTCGGACATTGACGTTTAGCTTTCTGCGTACTCTTATGAATTAATTCAGCGCGTATTTTGTACCTGCATTCCTTCATTTCATTTTAGCTTTCCGTAATCTGGGCTGTTGGTAAATCCCCTGGAAAGCTTGGGGAAGACCTGAGGGTTCCGTTGTGCATCAGTTGAAAGCTTCTGCTATGATATGCCATCGACGAAATAGTTCAGTTGAACCTATCAAATCCTGCTACTGTAATTGATCAGATCTCATTATGGTCGAATGAAGCAGGCGAGGCTCTCATAGCTTCGACTCAAAGCGCAGGGTATTTAAATATGCCCTCGAATTTCTTTTAAAAACTGATGAGCAATTTCAGAGAAAGGAACATCTTCTAGCACGTTAACAAATGACCGGAATGCAGCAGCTATTTTTGGAACACCGGGTCATTTCGGAACGATCGCTCTCCCTGGTTGATACTGTACAGGTCAGTGTGTGCAAGCTGTCATGAGGTGCGAATGCGGTCGTGGTAAGTGTGAATTGCGCATACGCATAACGTTGACACCACGGACCTCCAACGCAGACTGAGCTCATTGGGCGAGGTAAAAAATCGTCGTGAAATCGTGTGCGGCTCGTGGGTTGAATACCAAGTTCCAACTTCCAAGCAGCCTCAAAACTCGTGTTTCAAGAACTGAATGTCAGTAGATATTTTCTGCCTTTGACTAATACAAAATTCGATTTGATGTCATCGGCTGATCACACGAGAAAAAGAAGCACGCTCGCGGTGACTCGATTAGAATGTATGCATTTTTCAGACTGAATTAAGATGAATACGTTTATTAACTATGCTCAAATATTCTTTAATCAACTGATAAAACTGATATGTGGCTTATTCTCGAGATATCCGAAATTTGGATATCGAATACTAAGCTCCTATCCACCTTCAAGCCTGAAAGTTCGCGTTTGAAGAACTGTATGTCAATAGACACTTTCTGCTTTCGACTGTTACAAAATCTGACGTGACGTCATTGGATCACTCGAGAAAAAGAGGCACGCGTAGTGACTCGGTCAGATTGTGTGAATTTCTTCGGATGGAATACAAACATATGCAATAATTATGCTCAAATATACTGTGATGAGCTGAAACAAAACTGATATGCGGATTATTCTCGAGATATCCAAAAGTTTGCTGCAGGGTGACTATATAGAGGATGTGGCCTATACGATGCTAGATAGCGAAAATGGAAAGAGGCCAACGAAAATGGAAAGAGGCCAAGTTAGGTGAAAATAGAGAAGACGAAGATCTTCCTCGGCACTTCCTTGCTTTTTTTTTTTTTTTTTTTTTTTTTTTTTTGGTCGCGGAACTTCTTTGTTTTTTTTTTTTTTTTTTTTTTTTTTTGAGTGTGGCTATTGCATACATTTTCGACCAAGAAGAAGCACTCTTCTCATTGATTACATTTATGTGATTCAACTAAACTGTAGGGCTGCTTTATGTGCGCATCATTGGACGAATTTTTCGGCCCGAAATGTCCATTTTTTCTGCGTCCTGTTCTCTCCTATCCTGTTTTCCCGCGAATGGCTGCCGAAACTCGAGGTGCGGCCTATACTCGTTATAATGCGTTATGACGTCGTGTATATGAGAGGGTTTGAAACCCAGACGGATGGAAAACCGGAGGCGAAGAACTTTCCAGGCAACCCTTGGGAATGTTGTTGAGCAGAGTGACATACCTCCGCAGTGATTATATTTTTTCTACATGCTGCCTCCGATATAGACAATGGTCGCGGGATGACTGTTCAAAAAATCTGCATCAGATTGCCGTGAAAAGCCCGGCGTGTCTCGCACCCGAGGCTCAGCTCGCTGTCATTTCCAATCACGCGCAGGTTTTCGCATCGTGCGAAGCGAAAGGAATCGAAGCCACGAATCAAAGGGATATCGGAAGCACTCGCGAGACCCCACAAAAGCCATAACTCCTCCGGCCGAGATCCCAGGCGTGAGAACCCCGGACAGATGACCGACAAAAGGCCTTGTGGGGGATAATCCTTCCGGAACATCGCCCCCGATCACCGCCAGTTATCCGACTCAATCGGAAGGACGAGGCAGCGAGCACAACCAGCAAAATGACGAAGCGAGGGGGAAAAAAAAGAGAGATCGAGCAGGGAAATTTTAAAAGCGAATTTGCCGTCACAATATGCCGAAATAATCCTTTCCTGCTCGGGTCTGAGAGCAAAGCCAACTTGGTGACTCAGCGGATCCTTTTTGACGCGGGATGCATTCCCGCGAGTGATAAAAAGGGTTTCTATTTTCCCCGGCGCGACGGTTTGATTCAATACGTTTGCTCAGCCCGAGCCATTTTATTTCGGCTCCCTTTGAAGGAATCGCAGGTCAGTTTCCATGGACCCACTGATGACTGCGTGGAACCGCATCGCCCCGCTGCACAGCAGCACCAACTCTGCTTTTTCCGCCTGATCACTTCGCGAATAAGGAAACTCGGATTCCTTTTTCGGATCGGCTTCACTCATTCCTTCTTTTCATACTTCCGCAGATTCCAATCGGTTAAAAAAGAAAAACCTTCGATCCGACGATTCTCTCACATCTGATGCATTCACAAAAGTTGCTTATTCTCACGTAACTGAAACCAGAGTCCTTGACGAAAGCCCTTATTTATTTATCCATGCATTCTATACGATATACGACTCTATACCATACCGTATTTCCATACGATGATGTTGACATGGGAATATGGGCGTTCATGTTATATTCATCCGACGAAAAGTGTGTGGAATGTCAAGAGTTGGGAACTGAAATCTTGGATGCATGTACATTTTTAACGAATTCAAAGAAGAGTACTGTATTCGGGGAGAAAGGAATGCAAAGTGGCAGCTACAGTATTTTCGCTTCAAGCTTGCGAAAGGCATTCTTCCTCAACATCAAATTTCAGGACGTTGTCTAAAAATGATGCAGGAGTTTATCAAATGGTTAAATTTTATTTTGGTAAGTGATTTAATAGCAGGCCTCATTTTCTTTTTAAATGTAAAAAATCATTTCTATGCAAAGTAGGACATGTTGGAATTACTGTACTGTATACAGTATTGATATTTTCGTCAAGTATTTTTCGGAGCACTCGGCGTTTTCCCAAGGTTTCTAGAATTTGTCTCAATACAGTATATTGAAATCGAATGCATTTTCCAGACAAACTGGATGACTCATCTAATTCGACCTGCTTTCTGTATTCATGAAATTCTTCGTCCTGAGTTTACTTTGTTTTACAGCATTTGATCTTGTGAATAAAGTCACAAATCGCGAGGAATGCAGGATATCATTACTGAGGGTAACGCGGAATAGAACCACAGCAGCTGCAGACAAAAACAGCAACAAGTTGGAAGGCAAACACGTGAAGGTTATGGATGAATGCGGCGAGGAATTCGTTCAAGACAGACCCGCATGATAGATGCGAGAGAAAAGCGAGATAGGACCCCGGCGGAAAGTTATTAACGGGTTAAATTGGACGCCTCGAGTTGTCATCCGGAGGCGGAGAACAGTAATGAAAATCCTAGGGATTCATTGAATATTTTATTCGAGTCCGGCTTTACCTCCCACCTCCAGGGAGTTGCCCGATGCGAGCAGATAAAGAAGACTTGGTCCATTTAACCCATTCATTATGCATAAGCGCATGCCGGCCCGGGTCGGCAAGAATGTATGAACAGGGGCTGTTTCGAAACGGAGTCAGTCGTTCGATCATTTGTACGCAGTTACACGATATTCTTCGACGGTATGCAAGGCATTCGGTCGAGCTCGCTCCACGGGAGGACGCCAAGGTGGCCCGCTGGTCTCGGCGCCGGTCGCTGCGTTTCCCGAGACTTTGTTCTGGGTCAGCAATAATCGCCGGGCTTTAATGAGCAGGCCCGACGTGCCAACCTTGCGTCTCGCTTTGCGAGACATCTTCCCTTATTCTGGCACGCGAAACATTTTCGAGGTGTTCCTTTTGCGAACAAATTTTCAGTGACCACGAACGGCTTTCCAACATGCATTTGGGCTCTCTTTCAACAACGATCTTGTCTACAACGATTTTCTCTGTATAACGATTTTTTCATAGTCCCATAGAATTCTTTCCCAGTTTTATAGGGGTTCTCTTCAACAAAATTCTCTCTAAAGCGATAGTTTTCTGTTCCCTCTTGAGATTCTTTGTAGAGAGAGTCCATCTGCAGTGCCATACTCGTCACGCAAATATTGAACGCGTCTTAATTTTTTTCGAACCAATTTTTGCAAAATAAGTGTATCTTATATTCGAGTTAATACGGTTAAACTAATGCATGATGGGATTCAAAACTTCTCTGCTTCTGGATTCTATAAAATTGGAATGAACGAATTAAATTTTACTTGTATAGAAAGCGAAAGACCAGAGAAGCAGGTTGGTGAATGAATTGGCGGATGAGATTTTCCAGTATTCTGCTTCCGGTTTCGTGATATACCTGCATGTAATTTTTGAATACTGTAGCACTGTATAGTAAAGTATTAAATTTATTGACCACCGTTTCAAATTCTGTTCACTCAGGCTGCAACGAAAAGAAGACGGATTTAAAATTGCACAGCATCACTGGAAGGGGAATCGACGTTTATTGACCAAATGGTATTATGAACTTACAGCGAGTCCAAAAACCACGAAAAATACAAATAATTGCGAAATATTCCGACAACCATGTTCCAATGAAAACATGTTTTGATCTTGGCAATCTTGGTGTTGAATGTGATAGTTCCCCTTCAATTTAAACTAGCCAATAGTAGAAAAACCGGCACAATAGTTTGGGCTACAATGTCGGAGAGCACTCCGCAAATTACTAAGAACTTCAAGCTGTTTATCAATCAAAAACTGGTTCGTAAAATTCCCGCTCACCACATGATGGGGTACTCCATTAACTTCTTCAAGAGGAACTGTACTAATAAGATTTTAACCATTTCGTGCATCTTCAAGTGCATTTTCAAGCAGATCACCTCTGCCAAGTGGGTTCATTTTTTCATTTCTGAAGCCAAAATATGAGCAGAAAATCTCTAAACTCATCAATATTACATTGAATATAAAAACAAAAAATGTTTTTGGAAGGGTAAATTACTGTGATCGTTCCTATAAATCCATCATTTGATCTAAAAGAAAAAAGGAAAAGCTTGGATCAGAGAGCCGAAGGATGATTGCATTCCACGTAGTTTTCATTATTCGACGAATCAGTGAAGCAGCGTAATTATGCAGAAACAGCAACGAGGAACTTCATTCATTTGAATAACCATGGATCCCTCATTTCAGCACAACACTTTCGATTCGTGCCCATGGAAGGGTTTCCAGGCACTGTGATTGAGAGTCTCGCGATCGAACATGCAACTTTAGAAGGTGGAAAATTTGAAGAAGGGCAATTGGGCAGACGATGAATATTCTGTTTGCCCTCGATTACCGACCGATTCCGTGCCTGTTCGAAATGAGCAATAATATTCTGAAACAAGCTGAAGCCGCAGTTCTTACCGCACTTGTTAAGGTCAATTGACAAACGAGGCAACGCAAATCGCGCTCGCGGTTGCTCCGCAAACACGTAGCTACTGATGGCTGTCGAATCTTCGCAGCTATTGCCTCAGCTTGTTGTGTTAGTTCTCGAAAAGGGTAACGAGATGCAGAAATAAAACCCGCGAGAAAAGGGGTTTATGGGAGGCGTTGCTCGAAAAATCGTGACAAAATGGACGCCGGCAATCCCGTTCACACTACTCGCTCAGCGAAATTTCTTGTTTTGTTTTTGAATTATTTTAAAAATGCAAGCCCTTTCATCCTTCGCGTAGTACTGTTCCTGACTTCGATCCTGAATTAAACAAGAGTTTCCCGGGAGTTCCTGAAAATAACCCAGAAAAATCAAAGATGGAGTGGTTCTGATGATTATTGCTCCAAAGACACTGGATTTTGTATTCATCTGATCATGAACCCACCAGCTTGGGAAATCTGCTGAACATCACACTCATCTGTAAATATGATTTCATACTCGCAAACAGTTTCTGTTCAAATGTATGTCCAACCAATCGCAAATCCGTCATTTCTTCTGATCTTACCAGATAAGGCTATTGCAGAAAATAATTAAAGCAGAAAGATGGGAGCTTTTGTGATTTCTCTATTCAATTTCAATATTCGAACGGCAGTTCAGAGGTTTAAACGACTGAAGGAATATAGTTTTTTGAAGATAAACATTCGTATTAACCCAAATTTTTGTTGGCTAAATTAATTCTTCCTGATACAGATGTTCATTCTCGTGATTATACAGTATACGTTCACACCGTTGTAACCAAAATGTCTGCCAAAAACTTTACCCATTTCAATGTTTCCGTTCTAAATGAACTTCCTAACAGAAAAAGTATTTCAAATACGAGCGTTGCCAAAGCAGGGGTTGAAACTTTTTTTCAGTTTTCCTTCTTCACTGGAAAATGTTGCGCGCTTGACTTGAATCCAATTATTACATTATCCTCTTGTGATAAAGAAGCTATATAATGCATACAATTTTTCTGAATGGAGAGGAAGGGACGCTAGCATTTGAGGAAGAGTTGGACGGCGTGGAATCAATTCCAAAATTAATACATGATGAATCACTGTTTGGGATTTATACTTTCAGTTCCAACGCTTCTGTATCACAGAATGTCCCGGTATGACTTCAATTCACACGTATTACTGGAGCAGGGGGGCCCCTGAGTTTATTTCTGAATTGAGAAGAACGCACGCAAGAGTCACATTTTTCGGACGGCATTACGTGGGATCAAACTGTTCTTCTGTTCTAAATTGTAGTATTATGGAAAAGTTACAAGACACTGTTTGAGATTCGTCAGTTTCAGGATTTCACAATTGCAGAATGTCCGCGGATGAATTTAATTCGCGCGCGAATCCTGGAGACGTAGGGCCCTGAGTTTGTGTGTGGATTGAGAGGTACGACGGACGCTCGAACCCGAGAAGGAGTTGTCGGTTGGCGTGGGATCAATATGCTCTTCGGTCGAACCCTGGTGTCATTTACAGTCGAGGGTGAGTGATGCCGGGCAGGGGCGGCATTCAATAGCGCCTATAGCTGCAGCTCGGAATGAGATAATTGCGGCATGCGAAAGGGGGCGAGGAGAAAAATCGGGGCTCGAAGCCCAATAACGTACGCCTGTGCATCAAAATCCCCCGAGTTATTGAGAAGTCAACGGGACGACGTTGAGTAATCGGCGGCGAGTGATACGGCGCGTGTCGGAGGAATAAAGCCCGGACTCGACCCTCACGTCGAAACAAGGTCTGCGGCTGTATTCGGACAATAATGCCCGTGTTTTGCCGGTCCTAACAAAGTCCGAGACTGCGGAGAAACTTATGAAAATTGCCGCTTCTTCCTACCACGTCCGAAGAAGAAGAAGAGGGAGGAAAAAAGACACCCCCTTTATTCATTCCTGACGCCGCATGAATTGCGGAGTCGCTTATGGTTCCTGGACGAACGCGGGCCCGTATGAATATGCAACTCGTGCCGTTACAAGAATTCGATGAGCTTGCGAGAAAGGCAACATCTTTATTTTCTCGACCGATTTCTTACCCGGCTAGAAGCACATCTTCAACCCCAATCCAAGGTGCGTAAAATCGAATTCAGGAAAGTTCGCGCTTCAACTGCGAGCATCAGATTTTTGACAATACTTTTTTTAATTAACGGTGATTCTGTCAGAGCACCTTTATGCCGGGTCTCATATCACAGTCGAACCCGAAAATCAGGACATTTTAAAACCTTAAAAACCCTCGAAATCAAATTTTTCGCTCAATTTTCGGACAGTGCATCAGTGAAAAGCATCCAATTCAAGTACAGTACTGAAGTAGGAAATGCTTTTTTGACATCTTGACGCAGTCAACCCCTCCACAACAGACTTAATTTGTAAAACTTACTAGTCTGTTGTGTGATTTTATGTTCTACCATTAATTTTAAACCTACAGAAGTCTGTTATGTGGATTTAATCCATTGCGTGGGATGGAGGCAGTCTGTTGAGCGAAAATCTGCTGTACGGGGGTCGACTGGGTAACACAATTTTGTCCAAAGCTTGGGGTCCTACTGCACTCTCAGTCGTTCACTGAAAAAGAACTATGCCTTGTGCGGGATCTCATCTTCAGAAACAAATGCATACTGAGTGCCAGCAGTCATTCAAAATGAAACGATCTATACTCTATAGAACATGTTTCCAGACTAGATTTCAGGACTCTAGGCCACGTCAAACTGGGTTCTCTGGGCTGGCAAAACTTAGTTTCTTCATGCTGAAAAAGAAACTACAATATTCACGCAAATATATGCCATAATTTCTCTAAAATGGAAAGGATCCAGGTAAAATCAGAGGCGAAGAAGACAGACAAAATCCCTGCCATAGGGAAAGCAACCGAGATATTTCTCGCCTGACTTTTTATTGGTTCCGTAAGATTCCGGCAAAATCGCGAGTACTTTTTATCGTTTCCGTATTCCAGTAAAGATGAATTTTTGACCGAGCTTACAAAATCGGAGCGCAATTTGCAACTTCTTCGATACAGTACTGTAGTTCATAGATCTACTTCAACTACGGTTTTACGAGTGCGTTAGCCACATTTCCACGATTTCTGCAGCTTACACACATTTTTCTCTTCCAAATAGCTGCTCAAATCGGAATGTGGACTAATAATCATTTACATTTCGCAATGGCGCTGTGCAAATCAGAAGAAGAGAAGACACGATCCGAGAAATTACGGACCACCGGCGGATGAGGAGGATCTTTGGTTGTAAAACACGAAAGGTATTCTAGTCCATTAGTCAAATTTCTGATCATTTCGGAACCGGGATTCTTTTTTGTTTTTCGAGAATGTTTCATGGAAATGCGGGGGGAGATGGCGGGAAGGCGGGAGAACGAGCGAAAATGGTTCTGAAACTACGTCATTTAAAGTCAGTCTCCGCTGCTGGTGCAAGCCGTAATATTTGCATTCGGAACAGAAAATCGCTCGATCACCGGGCCTCAGTTAAAAACTGGTCGAGAAAGAGCGAAAGCTTCAACTTCCTCACTCTTGAAGCGTAGAACTCAAGGGGTTCTTCTCCTCGGCCCGTTTCCTGACTTGGGGAAATACGCGTCGAGAGGTATTTCGAAGCGGACATGCTCGAAATTCTTGCGGGTCTGCGGGGAACCCACGTTCCGCAACAATCTCGCAATAATTCCGGAAGCGTAAAAGTCAGGACCAAACGTTTGTACAGAGCAGAGCCCCGTGTTTACAGAGAATTTAAGAGGAAGTGAACGCTGTTCTAGTGCGAAATTTAAATCAGACACGATGAAAGGTGGCTGCCAGGCAAACAGAGACTCGTTTTCGGGCTCCTTATGACCGGAAAAAGCTATCTTTATCCAAAGAACAGGCTGGCAATTTGAGGACATCATTGTATCTTTTGAATATTCCTTCTGAAGCACGAAGGCAGGTTGCTTGCTCGCCTCAATTTTTTACTGGCTTCTTGCATGTCCGTGACAAGTTTAAAAGCAGTCGCTTGATGCGCGTCCGTCTCGGGGAATAATTTTTGACAGTAGCCGGCTACGAAAACCCCGGCAAAGTACACGTTTTTCCGTGTCCAGAGAGAAAACGACAAACGTTATAATTTCGGGTCAGTCCTCCGAAGTGTCGCGGGCAAATAACACCGGGGGGCAAAATCGCGACGTTTCAGAAACGGAATAATAATTATGATGCGCCGCGAGGTCGCAGGTAAACACGCCTGGGAGGCGAAACCTGCGCGACGAACCCTTGCAATTACTGATCACAGATTGTTCTCTTGAAAATAAAAATAAAGAATCTCTTATGGGGTCGAGCTGCGTCGGAAAAATATAGCCCGAAGAAGCTTCTCACCACAAAAAAAGAAGATACGCATAGAATATCTCTCTTGAAAAAAACGCGAAGCCTTCCTTTCCATCTGAGATTGAGATTGAATTATTCCCTCGTGTTCCAAGCAGAGTTCAGCACGTTGCCATCTTGATATTGAGTTTTTTTCAAGATTTCACGAATACGTTTTGCGAAAGAAATATTTTATAAACTTTTTCTGACGATGAAGAAACGATGTACTATATCTTCTAACAGAAATGTGAAGATAATCTTCCGGCCTCCTTCTATAATCTCAGGATATTATAGGGGCAACGATACTCATATGATCGAAATGTTCGTTGTACGGATTATATTATTTTAGTGGATTGCAGATATTGTACCATGAAACCTTCAGAAGGTTTCTAAACAAAGCGTTGCTCTTTGGATTTCGCTGCAAACCAAATCATTTCAGAGAGTCTCATTATGATGATGTATTCATATTTAAATTGCCATCGTATTTATATATAAAATACGTCAAGGGCTGCATAGGATTAATCCGCTGTGAGTGTGAACTACTTTTTATTTCACAGATCATTCATTTCCGAAGTCTCGTGGACTCGTATGTCCACCCACTATACGAGAAGCGCATTAAAAAATAAATTTAAAAACACCGCCCGGGGTCAAAGACATGCATTGGGGAAAGTTAATACTGTAGATCCAACCGACCTCTCTTCGCAGTGTGCTGCATTTTGCAGAACTTCAATCAGCAAGTAGGTTGTTTTTTTTTTTAAACATTGTACGCTATGGAAAATCGAGAAGAAAAATCCCGCCGCTGACGACTCAATGCAGTCACAGAGTGCACTCGACAGTTGCAACTTCATCCCGTAATTGCAATGAGCTGGCCCAGCACGACCCCCGACTGAGCAGACTCCTCAGCAATTCATTCCTGCTCTCAGCAGCAGATTCTTTCATTAGACCGGGCCCCCGTGGGATTCGCTGCGCTGCTGCGCGGCGATTAGAAATCCGGTCGCCGAGAAGTCCAGGGTTCCATCAGTCAAACGCCCGACGCCGCAGAAATAGAAGAAAGATTCGCAGCTTTTACTTGTTCCTTCCTCTCATTTTGTTTTGTTTTTCTCATGATGGAAAGCGTCACGTCTTCTTGGAATGACGAGAAAGAGAGCTCCTCTACCGGAATGTGATTTTTTTTCTCAATTCAACCTTTAAATTAAAACTTTCCGAAAGAAATCTGGTCACAATCTTTTGGCATCCAAACAATGCAGAAGAACCTCGCTCCGAGGCAATTTGTATTTGACAGAAGGAAACCAAAGAAACCAAACTTGATTCATTTACACTTATGGAAGTAAAAAAAAACACGGATTTGTGATACAGTAATATTTCTTTCCCGAAAATAAACCAAGGCTTGTAATAAATGTAAGTTTCATCGTGTTTAGCTGACCAATGTAATTTTCTTGACGTTCAAAATATAAAAAAAAGAAAAATCATTATTTTGGAAGGAGCCTGTCGGCTTTCATTATAAATAAGCAAGATGATTCTCTGATTTAAGAACCTGTTGATGGACAGTTACCCGACGAAGATAAACCCCTCTTTTATGAATGATTACGCTGCATTTTTATCTTCAAAATGCAATTACTCTGGTCTATATAAAGAGGTTTTCACTTTTAAATGACGACAGAAAAAATTCAAAATTGTAACTAGACTTCATATTTATTTAAATACAATATCAACTCGCCGCTTTTTTGTAAAAAAAAAAACAACAGCAACAAAAAAAATGGCAAGAAATTGGGAATTTTCTTTGGCGGAATGAGTGTTGAATATTTTGGATTATTTGAGGATTGCTGCTATAGGTGCTATCTTTGAGATAGATAAGTGGCAAACTGCATCAAGTGAGTAAATTGCTAAAATAAGAGGGATTTGATTTGGCAGGTATTCTTACGTGAAGAGGAGCAAATTACATGTATCTTGCTCAACTCCAAATTTTCAGGAATGGGTAAAATATGCATAAGACATAATGATAGATGTTGCATGGAAATATAGTGATACGACTTATTCGAAGATTGGGTCTTTCCTGATGGGAAAACGCGACAGCTTGCAACATAAATCACTGCTGCGCACAACAGTACTAAATACTGTACCACATATTCCTTGCAAGAAAACTGTGTCCGTGCAGATAATGTCAAAAATCCCATGAAGGAAGTTTACAATTAAGCGTGCATAGAAAGCTTCATGGGGCTATTCGAATGCACACACAAAAATGTAAAAATTTGTGATCGTACACTGCTGAGATAAAACATAGCGGCAATGCTGTAAGTTTGCGAAAGAATTTTTTTGGTCTCGAATCACTATCAATTTAAGATTGTCGTGACGCCATTGATCGTACCCGTCAGCCACCACCAGTTTCGGTGAGCGCAACTCCATCGTCAATTATCCCACATATGATACCTCATGTCTCATGGAACAGTAATCATAGGATACAGTGAATACAGTGAATTCACATCATCTGTACGTCCCACTGCCTTGTGCAACCCGGTGGTAATTGCCTCTATTTCGCGACAAACAAATATCTAAAAGGCAACTCTTCGTATACACGGGAATTACAATAATTGTGTTAATCGCGAAAGAGCGGGCTACACATTTCACTGACCATGTTGCGGGAACCACGGAGATTACATCAAAAAGATAAGATCGAATAATTGTTATTCCTTCTCTGTAGGAGAGGTTTGAGAATTTCATCCGTCACTGCGTCGGATTCGTGTGGGATGACGAAATTCTTGCTTTGAGGTTCATTCCGAAGAACCCGCGAGCATAATATCACTAATAGAATGTATTCCTTTCACTGGACGGGAATTCGTCAATCTTCCGTTGACACAACTTCGTTAGGGAATCAGCCGGTTGGAAAAGGGGAACGATGATGTCGTTGCTTTCGTTACTTCCGCAGTGTCCGATGAATGAACGAAGGGCGTAATACAGAGAAAACATGTGTTAACAGCTGTCGGAATGAATGAAAGAATTCAGAATTTTCAGCTGGAAACTCGGGGGCGAAGCCGCGAGTTCCCCGACCACGCCAGTGCGAGGTTCGTGCATCTGAATTGCACCCTCGGGGAAATCAGGCCATAAACACATTCGTAACGCCGGGAATCACAGGTTGGTGTCTAATAGGGGAATGAGCCCTCCATATACTACAAAAACATCGTGCCACAAGTTCAACAGCTATCAACCAGACCCCAGGGAGCTCATTTCGGCACCTGCGCAGGAGTTGCCAGCAAAACGGGTCTCATTCATGCCTGCGGAAAGCCGTAAATTCAGCCCTATCTGATCCAGTTTGCGAAGCTCTTCTCACCAGGCTCGTCATCCCGAGATAAATCGTTCCTTTTGAGAGTCAGAATTGTGGGAATATTACAACGACGTAGCTGTCGAGTCTTGCGAGGCTATTTAATCCCGACTCTCTTTGTCCCTGGCCATTCCTGAATGCGTCTGTTTCAACTCGTCGAAAACCGGAAGACGAATGTTCAGTTAAGATGTTCAGTTCAGAGCCCATCGGACGAAACCCTCAGCTTGAAAAACTTGACCTGGCGTTTGCATCCATTCATTCAGAGTTATGGGGCGAGGGCTATCCATAAGTTTTGTCAGTTTAATGCTGATCCAGGCTCGTGCTTCCTATATTGAAGTCTCGTTGGAAGGACCGCGATGAAAGGGATTTTTTCACAGTAATACGAAATCTCTTCTTGTGCGTATAACTTTAAGGTGCATGAAGTCCATATCGGCTTAGTCAAGTACAAAAGCAAACAAACAGCAAGTTTAAAATTTTATCCCGTCCATCGCGAAGGAAATCCACTTGTATATTGCATAAATTTGCTGACAGTCCAAACACTACCAAATATCAAAACGTATTTATGTTTATTTTTCAGGATTTTAGGCCCCAGAGCTAAAAAAAAAAAAGAAGACACATTCTAATCATTGAGACTCTTGTGGTCAGTGATCCTGAGTTTTTTTTTTTCAAGTATCACCTAGTATGAGATTTTCTGCGCTATATTGGAGTGATTTGTGAAAATGCTCAGAAAATGAACAGAGGTTCACCTGAGATCCTCCGATTGATCCGACGTTGGCATGTAGGATCCCATAGAATTGCACCATCGATCATCTACGAATCTGATTTACTCAAGGAGAAGTACTCGAGAAATCCTGAGCCCGATCTCATTATATTTTGGCATCCGAGTCTAGGAAAACTGCAAATTACGACTGAAAAACATTCTGACTGGGGTCGGGAAGAAGGAATCGCATTCCGGGCATAATCCGCTGCCGGGAGAGGTCAATATTGGGTTTGGACGAATTCCAGCGCACGTCACGATCAATTAGGTACAAATTTGCAAGCTGCCAAATGTTAATTTTTCTGCCATCTGGGTGAGTTGCTCTTCGTCGAAGCACATATGAAAGAAAAAGGAAGCGGAGACACACAAAAAAGCGAAGCAGCCACGCAGGCGCGTTCAAGAAGTATTCGTCACGTCAATCCGGCATGTTTGCTCATGAAGGTGAGCAAATACCAGCGCGTGTTTGATTTTCTCGCGTGCGCCGAGAGCATCAACAACCCCGAACAGTCCGGATTATTTGCTCTCATCTCGAGCCTAAAAATGTGGCCGATGGATCTCAAGGGATTGCGTACGGAGATAATTCCACTTCTTCGACCTTCTTGAGTTACCCCGGAACGGCGGACAGCACACATTCCAGCCTCAAAGCGCGGGGCGCGGACTAAATTAAATCTCATAATATCCGTTGATGAACACCGAAGTGATCCATCAAAAGCCAGGGAGGAGGGCTGCGCATGTTATAACCAAATGAGAAGGAACTCGGAATTGAGTACGGGGCGAAGGACGTGTATCACGCTTAATGAGAAAACTCGCGGGGACTCCGGCATCTACGAGCCTTTCTTCCTCCCGCTTCCCACACTGCATCGCCCTAAATAAGCTCTAGTCCTTGCAAAAATCCTTTCTAAGCGATTAGAGCTAGAACACAGCTTCAAACAAGCCAAAAAGCGTTTAGAATGGAAGAGGGAGTGGCGCGGATTCAACCTGCAATTGAACCAAGATTTCTACGCTTCAGAACATGCATAAACTCTGCATCTCGGCTCGAATGTTTGATATTCGTTCCCGAATCTTCAGAGATTTTATCTAAAAATGTATCCTGAAAAGAACAAATATTATAAGATTCTATTCCGTCAAGAGAAATAGACAAGGGTTTACTAGCAAAGCCGAATAGTCAGCTGAAGAACAACGTTTCGGCGGAATTACCGGATTCGAGGCATCCCAAAAGCAGTTGAATTGTTCACTATAATTCATATTTTTCTAACTGAATTAAATCACTCATATGCTATGTTCTTCGGCAAAAAAATTCACGACTTCACAGCATTGAAATAAAAATTGCGACTGATTTATGCTTAGTTTTAAGGTTGACTCTTCCGGAATTGGAAGGTCACTCGAAAATATTGAAAAATTTCCTGTACGTGCTGGAGAAAAATTTTCATTTGTGGCGCAGTAAGAAATGCTATCGACCAGAACAACATTTCGTCGCGACAACTCACGGGAAATTGATCCGTTGCAAATCATCTGAAGGGTTCAAGTTTTTCGCGAGACAAGATTTTTCAATGACGCGGGACGGTTTGCACAACAAGTAAAAATGCAAAGGAAATGTACTAACTTGTCGTCGATGCTGATGAATTTCATGTCCATTTGATGGACTGAAGTGAACACGTGCGTCGCTCCTTGAGCAACAGCCTCTCTGGTTTCCGGCAAAGCGAGCGGCGAGCAGGACGCCAGAAAAACGGGCTCGTTTCGAGAGCAAAGCGGCAGATGCCCCAGGTAACGCCCAGTGATGATAACCACCTGTAAAGAAAAGAAAAATTCCATTTTTGAAAATTCCTTCTATCGTCCAACCCCGAGCTCATTGAATTCCCGAGCGACACCCGCTGCGAGAGCGACAAGGTTACCGGGATGTTGATTCGCAGGAAGCTCCCATGCAAAAAATAAAAAAATAAATGAACAAATTCGAGGCAATGGATGCAAATCACTTCGAGAGATTCCCACGCGAGCGTCTCCATCACTTGGAGCGTGACTCGCAGAAATTGATGGCACCCGATTTCTCGACGAGGTGTTTAATGCTAATGCTCCGACGGCGAACAGGATTCGCTAGCTTCAAGCCTCGCCGAGTGTCGAAATCAAACTTTTTTGAATTAAGATTCATGCCAGGGATTTCAAGAGGATCGGTTTTTTTTTTTACCATCTTTCGACTTTATCCCTCTTCGAGACATATTGATGTGTATTGATGCGCAGCCTTCCTCATCAGAGCCTAGTAGCGGTACGTCTCGTAGCTCAGTGTCAGTGCAGTTCAGTACACGAAAAAAGTACGCTACGCATGCTGCAGCCAGGATACCAGCTTTGAGATGACCACTATCGCGGTAAACTGGTACCACATGAAACTGACACATTGGTATTTACAATTTTGGACAATAGTTTTACAGATTTTTTTGTGTTCGTCCTCATGTTGCTGATCCCCGTTTCTCGTGGCACCAGTTCGTCGGGTACCGATTTTCAAAGCGTCTAACTCCACCAGCAACATTCGTTTACAACAGTGGGGCCTTGTTTAATGAGAATAAACCACATTAGGAAAATAATAATCGAAAAAGTCGAACAACGGAAAGATTTAAAGCTATAAATGCGTTGGCTAACTGGTTTTAGACCCCTAAAATTCCCCGAACAGAGGACAGGAATATGAAGCCATATATATTGACTGGGTGATTCATTCCTAAAATTTTCGAAGTTTTCTTTTTTTTTAATCTTGCACTGTAAAAATTTGAGTTTTTGTATCGTATCACAAAATAGCTTCAAAACTTTTGAAAAAAAAAATCTCAACGCAATCAACAATAATCCGTGTATGCACTTGAAAGAAGCTGCTGGTAATCTACAGTATTTTCCAACAGCAACTTTGTTTGGAATCCACTACCCAAAGAAAAAAATACGAATACGTGACAGATTGTGTTTATACTGTAGTAACATATATTAGCCGGGTTACCATTGCATCACTTCATTTTTAACAGCACGCATTACTCGTACATGTGTTATACTGTGCCCAAGTAAGATACCACGTACTTGTAAAATGTCAGACATTTTTTCACATACCGTATATTCTCTCGAAAAACTTGGCGGAGTGTCACATGCGTATGTCACATGCCAGCAGTTCCGACTCCTAAGTATAGAAATCTTTGCGGAGGAGGTGAAAAAAGTACAGCACTGTACAGTACTCGTATGTACAGTACAGTAGTTTCGGTAACTCGTTCCCCTACTCTTGGATATTTTCAATCTGAGTAGACATAGCAGACCGCGTACAGCTTTGAAACTCTCCTTTTTCGCGGTCAGTTCCTCGTACAACCTGACGAGTGCCCCATGCGCAGGTACCACCAGTGCTGGTACGCGTACCATCAGCCCTGTCATAGAGTTCCTCGCCGAGGAGGTACAATAAATGCAAGCCCGAGCTGCAGCCGGCGGAATCGCGGAGGTGCTTTGAGCGGCGTGAATTCGCACGCGCTCATCGCTGCCACGGGTCATGAAAATAAATCACGTCCGATTTCACGGAATCCGGCCCGACCTGCCTCGTGTTACCGAGCCGGCTGAGGCGTTAATTGCGCCAGCACCGGCGAAATCATTTTCCCGGCCCGGAATTTCCTGGTTGCTCGGCACCCCCAGCTGTTATTGCGGTCGCGGACGAGCACGGGCGAAATGACCGAAGACGGATGGTGATGGATCAGTCAAGCACACTCGAGGCTTGTTACACATTTTGGCGGGTGTCGTACCGAGCGAGCCACAGGGAAACTCCGGATTTTTCGCCAAGAAAGAAAACACAAAAAAAGGCCGCGAGGAAGATGCTGCATTAGTTCGTCGCCTGCTAGAACAAGAAGGCGCTTGAGGTGAAGAGCGAACGAGTGTCCACGGGGTTTCCCTTCGAACTCACATTTTTGTTTCTGCTTCGCACCACAGCCGTGTTACAAAGACAGGGCTCTTCACACTTGTGTACAGAGACTGCATTTGTATGTACAGCAGCGCATGAATAAGACATGAAAAGTTTTCGAGAGCTAACGTGTGTCGATGCGTATTTTTCTTAGCCCGAGTCCATTCGCACTTCTGCGGAAATCTCGAACGGAAGAACCTCGTTTCCTAACTTTCCGGCAATGCTTTCAGGCCGAACTTTATTGCACAAGAAGGTTCCCGAGGGAATAAAAGGCTCGGAACTTTGCACTTTCAGAGTCTGAGAATCACGTCCCAGAGCGTACTGTCATAGAATTGACCTTGACTTTAAAATTACAAGCGAATATCAACGCTTAAAAATGAAATATTCCTTGTATTGCAGTTGGATGTAACATTATGGCGATGATGTTTCTGTTCGGCAAACTCGTTATTGCACACCGCATTTTACCTCCAAAACAGATGCCCTAAGAATTTAGGAGGATAAACCTCAGTTAGTAGAATACGCCGTCCGAACTCAAGATTAAAAGAACAGGAAAAGGCTAATTCAGAGAAAAAATTAGCAGACCAAAATTAGTTGGAGGAGCACGACGGAGATTTTCCCCGCATGAATATTTGCAAGAGTATTTGAATATTGCATGATTGGCCAAGCTCATGCAATCTTCGCACCATTTACATTTCTTCCGAGTTTTACAGACTGAAGATAATCTCTCATCCTTTATGCATGCATTAGTCGCAGTTTCTCCGCAAACTTTTCCGACTTTTCTTGGGTGTATTCAAATGTTCTCCCTCAGTTTAAATGAGGATGCGACAAAACTCGCGTAAATGAGTTGTCGTGTGCTTGGAATTACTGTACTGTATATGGAAACGAATATTTTGATTAGGCAATCGGAGGTTCTTCATGAATCTGATTACCATGAATCTGACATTTTATGCGCTAGATTCGTGTTACAGAATTTGTAGTACGATATTTTGTGAGATTTTCTTTGCTCATTTTGGTGAGCTTCTTTCGCATAAACATTCAAGGGAACAACGGCAGTCTGAGAGCGGATGACCTCCAGAACGGTATCATCTTTTCAATTCCGAACTTATCGAGTTTTATGCGCAAATTCCCGCGGCGAATTTCTTTTCAGCGTCGCCTGGAAAATCGCAATTTTTCTGCGCTGCCCGGTGAAAATATCATGATGCGGAATATTCATTGAGAAGAACCTCGATACATATTTACGGCTTGCGATCACCGCCTCCGAGGCCTTGAATCACAAATGCAAATTAATCCGTGAACAGATCAGCTCAATCAGAACTCCGGGTGCGGAATGACAAGCTCCGGCGTGCGACAAGTTACCGTGCCCATCTTCGCCGATTCAGAAAATGAGTTCATTCCGGAGTTTATAGTCCTTTTTGATGAACTAGGAAGTCGGGTGCCTTCCGCGTCATACCATGCACACTCGATTGTTGTTTGTCATAAAGAAAATATAAATCCTGCACATTCTCCATAAAAATTTATTCGACGCAAGAAAATGTTCCACGTCATTGAGAGATGCAAAACCGATCAAAGATTTTACTTCAATGCGGGGGAAGACAACGCGGTGATCGTAAATGTTCAAAGGCAATCAGCCGTAAAATCTATTCAGACATGTTTTGATCGACATTGTACTCGATTCAGCACAACTTACCAATTTTCAGGTCGATTTGAACAGGAAATAATTCTGCCGTTTCTCCTTCGGTACTGCGTTCACCAGTCTTTCGACGTTTAATCCAAGTTTTCTGACCTCTTTCGCGGAAAATAATCGTCGCCAGAATTTTGTTTTCACGAGTGCAGCTTCTTTAAACATATGTAACGCGTACGTACAAATTTCATTCAAATCAAGGCTCATTACTTGGTTAGCTCTCTCACAGAGTTCAGAGGAAATATCGAGACCTAAGGTTTTCTTGTGAGCATGAATCTTGGAGCCCGGGATTAGGAATAAACCTGATGGTACGTTCCCAGGTTCCAGCCATACCGTTATTGATATAATTCAGAGGGGGTGCAGGACCTCAATCAAGGACTTGCAAGTGGTACAATCCACAAAAAGGTTGAAAACCCCTCCGCCAGGGAATCAATGAGTTCCCAGCACTCCCAGCTATATGTGAAAAACGATTAGATCTCGCTCGATCGGCTTTTCGCTCGCGTGTAAAACTCCGCAAATAGTGGGCTTGGGGGGAGAGGAAGAGCGTGAAGGATATTAATTCGTCCGAGTGTGCATGCCTTGGACCGATTTCCGACAAAAAGCAAACTCATCGGAATCGTCAAGTGATGTGAACGCGTTGGGATGATTGAGAGCGAGAATCGTACGCAGAATTATGCGCGAGCACGTTCACACGCCGTACATTGCCAGGGATTCGCGTGCAGTTTCTGGCCTCGATGAACAGCTGCACGCGGTCGAGCATCTTACGCGGAAGTTTGAAATTATGAACCGATGAGAAACGCTTGAAAATGAGGAAAAATATTGCCGGTTCAATAATCCTTGTCTTGGTAGATTTCTTCATTTGAACTCCCGAGATTCGTACGGTTTGCTTCTTGGAGTCACTTAAATCACCTTCGCGAGTCCGATATGAGATCACCAAACGATCTGAATCCGTACTCACGGGAATATTTCTAGAATATCTAAAGCCGAAAGTGTTGAAATAACATTTTCACAAAATTTTTACAACATGACACCAGGCCAACGAATATAACGGAGAAATTAAGAAAAATCAAGTGAGCCTAGCATAACATTTTTGAACTGAATCTGAACACTCAAGTTCACCAAAAATCTCCGTTGAATCAGTTTTTTCTGCCGGTATTCTGTATGCTTGTTAGAGTTATAATGCGATTAAAATTCCACAATTTTCTAACTCTATGTGCGAAGTTAGCTGAACTCTACAGCAACCAAATTTGTTGCAAATCAGTTTGAAAAGTCGTGCAGATATTTTAAAAAGAAGACGAATCCAGACAGACCTCAACGAGCAATCTAAACAGTTGCAAAATTTTGCATCGCGGATTGTTTTCAAGGCTTTAAAAGTCACGCCTCGAGGTGTAACCTTCGTAGGAACCCTGTCACCCTGAAACAAACATTTTTTATCGCCATATTATACTTTATAGTGTACCGTATACTGTGCAACAGAAAATTTATTTCGAACCTGGTCAATTTTTTGTATGACCCTGTGGAATTGCACCCGACGCAGAATTAAAGAACTTAATTCTTCCCTTTAGGAACATTTTAAAATATCATATTGCTCGGTCAGTACGTTTTTCATTTGAAAACTGGATCACACAAATTAGGCGTCAATTGATGTCTTGAAGCTCAATTATTAATTTCGTCGGCACTTTTGTGAAAATTGTATTTTTGAAGCTTGCTGAGATGAAAGAGTCTCAAATTGTTAAAACCTCACAAAAGTTCACGAAAAAGTTCCAAAGAAAAGTTTATTGAAAAATCCTTTTCCAATCTCTAAAACTTAAGCCCTGTTGGATTATAAATTTCAGGTCTCTCGGTGCATCAATATGTGACGTCTAAAACACAGAAACAATCAAAAGTTTAATTCCCTGGAATAAGAGGTTAGGAAGCTGAATCTAGGAGTTCAAGATGAATAGGTCAATGTTTAGGATGTACTCCGCGGAAGTTCAGATGTCTGTGTCTCGGATTATGTTTCTAGAAATGTTTGAAACGATCGGAAGACGTGACGGGTTGAATGCAACTGATGCAGCAAATAATTGTTTTCCATTGTCATTCTTTAAAAAAAAAAGTCCCTCGTCTGAATTTCTGATTCTAGGACCTTTCGTTGCATCAATCATGTGTCTGCGGCACAGAAACAATTCCAAGGCACATACATTCGGAAGCTGAATTCATGAGTTGTATAGAAGCCGCTGAATTCGCAAGTTGCACCTGGGGCAGGTGATATAATCTGAGAGCCCGTTGCTGCAAGGGCCGTCGCGTCCGAGCACGACTTTCTCATGCCTTTTCACGACTCCGGATCCGCGGAGATCCTCTCGAGCACGCCGGAGCGTTGACCCGACCAAAGGCGCGATGCGTGCCAAGGCCAGGGCGATCGAAGAATATTGTCTACTTGTCTAATCCACGCCATCACCAGGCAAAAAATAAAATAAAATAAAAGATACCCGGGATCCCATTTCCTGGGTGACGGTTTATCTCAGTGCCATCGAACGTAGAACCAGTCAGCAGAGCGCCGTTGACCGACCAGTGGTCAATTTGAGCACCACGCAAAGTGTGCCTGCGGGCACGGAGCGCCATGCAAATTGCTCACCAACCCATTTCAGCTCCCATCACGGCAAGGCATATCTCCGGGGATAATATATTTCAGGTCGCCGCTCTTTCAATGAATATAATTCCAGAATATTGTCATTGACTTTATGAAATAACCTGTACAAATTTCCCGAATCGATGCTCTGATGCTTCTCACGTTTTGCTGGGACAAGTTGTTTATTTCATTTTTTTTTTACAGAAGTTGAACACTCAAAACCTTTGAATAAAAGCGCGAAACCTTCAATGTGTGTAGATTAGGATTCAGATGACGAGAGTATATCTTTGACATTAATTTATTTCGTCATATTTGGTCTTTCAAATGAATTCGGAATATTTCTACAGAATATCCGATTATTTCATACATTTTATGCTTACACGCTTTCAGAATCCTAACGTAATACAGAATGTCATCGTCAATTGTAGAAGCTGCACCTTTTACAAAAATATCGTAAATTAAATTAAGCTGGATGTCTTAAAAAAAACTGCATGATGATCCGCCGACGCTTTTTACATTCTTCTATTTAAGCTTTTCAATTAATTAAGCTCCGACATTTTGAAAATTTACCAGAACAGATCATGGCATATTTCTTGAAAGAAATTGAGCTCTAAGAAGGCTTGACTGAAAGATGGCGTAGGCTATGAACTTTTTTTAATCGACGTTAATAACTTGCTTTCTCGTTATTCGAGAAAAGAATCAGTGACCAAAAATCTTCGAAGTCAAACCGCGGACGGAACACGAAGAACGGTGCGCCAAAATCAGCAAATGCACTGGGATTCATCGGGATTCATCAAGCGCTCATAAAAGTCCTGTCAAACTTGTCCCAAGGTTATGGAGAAAATTTCCCAACACATATCAACTGGAAGGAAAATCCTCCATAAATCCCTCTCACATTTTCCAAAGCTTGGCGAAAAGCTTGAACAGATAGAGGTTCTTCTTCCTTGTTCCATTCTTGTAGAACGGACTGTCTCACGTCATCTTCACAGAAACAATTTCTACAAAAGAGATGTACTCACTGCGTCCTTGAAAACTCAAGATCATGGTTACTTTCTTGGGAGGTTTCTTCAATTTACATGCGTAAAACTCTGCTGCGATTTTGTGATTATCGGGAATTATTTCTCACGAGAAGAAAATCTAAAACAAGGGCTTTGAATCATTTTGCGTATTGATCCTTGCAAACACAAGCAAATGCATCGGGTGGCACCAAAAGGCATATTCTGACGGAGCCGCAAATCATATTTGGATTTCGTGCCCGTTGAATCATCGTTCGAGAGACTCAGAGTTGAATTTGACTCATCTGCGGAATCGTCCTCTTGGAAACGACTCTACAGTTCTTCGCTCAGCGAACGCAATTTGAAGGAACAGCGCGAATTTTTTCCAAACTCGTTATTGGTGCAAATTATCACAAAGATAACAGGCGCAAATTCTCATACGCGATTGTCCGATCCGCGAGCGCATTTGAGCGACGCACATTTTGATCGCGCAAATCGCGTTTTCCTCTGCTCCGCAAAAAATTGTTCCCGTCGCTGATGCGGTACTCGGAGCCGCGCCTGCGCACTAAAAGCAAAACGGCGCAATCCCCGCGGAAGAAACTGAAGGAAAAGAGATATCGGGACGAAAAGAACAATCTGCCACACCTTGAGGAATGGAGAACGAAAAAACTTTTTCTCACTTCCCGGGAAATTAATTATTCGCGAAATCGCCGCTTTTCGCATTTCGCACCGCGGGCCAAGGAGAGTCAGTCGTTTGCATTTCCCCCCCCCCCCCTTTCCCCCGTCTTTTTGATTCTTCGCGAGAATCCAAACAATAGAAAGAGAAGAACAGCATAGATATTCCGCAATAAAAATTCCACTTCACGCTCACTCATCTTCTCAGCGAGGTCAGCCGCACTGATGAGCAATTCAAAGCAAAAATCAGCGAACAATCACGCGGTCGAATGGAGAACTGAAGCGAAAGTTTTCCGAAATTGTGCGTATGTATGCCTAGCTCACATATGATGATCGAAAGAAAATGATCGCAGAAGAAATGATCCAAAGAGGACAAGATTTGTCTTGAAAATATAAAGGTAAAGTTCTAACTTGCGCTGGTTTTCACATCTCCAGTCACAATTTTCAAAGCCTGGATGTTAGACGAAGAGCTGGAGTTCGTTTTCGCCAGCACTCATTCCAGAAGAAAAAAACATGCCGGGGTAATTCGTGTAATTTCTTCATTGGTTTTAAATCAACAGTCAATAAAGTATAGTGAAAGCACAGGAAATGGTATCGATTCTATCAATAATTGGACACGAGTACGGGATGTCCCTCATTGATGGACTGTTGTAAACTTGCTTTCAATATTTCCGCTTCGTTTTGCATTCCTTTTTCAACAATAAGTCGATCCATGACAATTATGCATTTGAATTTCCTGGCAATCGACACAAACTGATCATTCCTTTTATTCGTTCTCAAGACTTGGTGAAGTTGCTCAACTGTTCGTGGAATACGGCGTTTTTCGGTGTTATTGTGATTTCCCTGACTTCTTCCTTCAGGCGGTTGAAGGTTACAGCCACGAGATGAAGAGCAGTTTCGCGCGCGTGCTCCAGAAAAGAGAGGAACTTTTTCAAAAACCTGAGACGAACATCGAATTTCAGCGGATATATGGTTTGGGGAAGCAGTTCATCCTCGCACCGCGAAAGTCGACAGGATGCCAGGCGTTCGAATGGCTCGACTCTCAAAACACGCGTCCAGGATTTCGACTCGTGCGTAAGTGAGAACGGGCTTGGAGGGGGGTAGAGGCGTTTATGCGGAAACCACGGCGGGGTCAGCTGGTATGTACGGCACTTCCGAATCTGCTGCGGATCGTGTGCAGCCGTCAGCTGATTTGTAGACCTCGCGTTATTCAAGGGTGCAGCTGCAGGTGGTTAACCTACTGAACATCGTGATGTGACGTCAATGATCGTCTCATGCACGCGCGGTAAGTTAATCACGATTTCCCACTCGGCTCGCAGCTTTTTCTCACTTTCTTATTGGTCGACACCCGGGTTGCATAATGACGCCGCCCTTGGGATCTCAGGCCTTAGCAGGAACCTAGCTTTAAAAGGAATCCGCCAATCGGAAGACATAATTTTAAATCCTTGTCTATGAAAAGTCAAGACTACCCTCCCCGAAGAACGTTCAACCCTTTTCACACGATGAAGTATTATGTCGTAAGAATTTTCCTATTCAAGAAGAAGAAAAGCTACTGAAAATCGAACCTGTCACGCGCTAATAATATAGTAAACAAAAACAAAAACCTTTCGCTTCTCCTTGTTATTAAATTCTGATGATCCCGATTCTTCAAATTTAGGTTATTCAGGCAGAATAGTATTCAGCTCGTCCGAAGAATGTATCTATGCCCGGACTCCAAAATAAATTTTAGACGACGAATCTGTCACGTGCTCGCCGTTCATTAAATGGAATCAACTCATTGGATACAATTTTTCATTTCAAAAATCTGATCTTGACATAGAAAAATATTCGATCTAAACAGCACTCCATTCTTTCGATTATTATTGCTATACTCAAATTCGTAGATAAATTTGTGACGATAAGCATGTTCGACAAATTTGTTACACGCGCACCATTCAGCAAATGGAATCAATTTACCAATTTCTGCCTTATTCATGGTCAAGTACATAAATGCATGCTCCCCTTGACATTTACGAGTCACTGTATAATACAAAAGGTGATGCAGAAAAGACATTCACGGGTAAAATGATTTATCTTCGATTTCTTCAAGGATTCGTCAAAAGAAAATCGTACTTTTGAGAGGAATTCAAGGATATGCTCACTTTCCTGTGTCGCGATAAAACAAATTGATTGAATATTCAGTTATTTAAACTTTTGAGTTCACCTGATGATATAATTGTTATACAGCACGTTTAATTTAAGGAAGATCTTTGAATTTTGTCTGAAAATTTTGACCGACAGTTTTGCTCGTCAGCCCGATGAGTCTAAAATTATATATTTATACAAGCCACGAGGCTGAAGAAAACTCTTAATTTTAAAGCAGTAATAAGTGTCTACATTTAGGTTATTATTACGAAATGTTTCCGGAGTTGAGAGTGAAACGTGCGTTTGATTCGATACCGAGCAAGAGTTATTCGCCATTTTGAAGTTTCATACATTAAAAAGATGGAAATTGACTTTAACATAATCAAAATTAATTCAATCCGGGGTATACTGGCGATATTTTTGAATACAGCATACAATACACTAAAATTTTAACTTCTGTATAACAATGATCGATCGTTCGTACTTAAAATTCCGAGATACACATGCGCTCTTTTTTTATTATTTTACTTGCGAAATTTACGACTCGGATCGCACTGTTGGTTGTGCATTCATCCATATCCCCGTACTGCAAGGAACTTCGGTTTTATAACTGAGCACTTCTTCAAGGTCTGCTTCAGTCGTATTCAAATTGAAACATGGAAAGCAAGTTACTAAATGCGGAGCTAGCTCATCTTCATCGAAGGAGATGCGATAGAACTTTGATAATCCAGGAATCAATTAACGGTAGGTTCTACGAATTGTGACCAACTTTAAAATCTATATAAATCCGCATTAATTGTATATTATTAAATTATTTAAATTCATCTCTCTCCATCAGACGATTTTTACATTGAAATTCATGAAAAATCAATATCTACATTACATCAGAAACGAAGCAAAATAAAAGTTGCATTCAACACATACAGTATTGTTCCCCGAGAAGCAAAGGAAACGAACAACCAGGCACAAAAAACGTTTTGAACGACAGCTCATTGTGGGTATCTGAGAAAATGTTTTGCTCTTTTACACCTGGGTCAAAAATATTATGTTAGGCCAACTTTGAATACATTTTCGTAATCCTTCTTTATTTTTCCATTTACGATTAAAGTCTTCAATCAAATATCGATTAAAACAGTCAGCTGTTTTTATGCCTAATTCACATTCGATGTTAGACGAACTTTCATCGGAAGTAAATTTGTTAGAAAATTCAACAGTGCGAATTTACAAGTATACAGTATGCGTGAGTAACCAGCTTGATATCTTCAGACAATTCAGGGGTTTTAACTTCTGTGTTAATGTACTGGAAATTTTCCTCGGGTTTCATTTATTGCTTTTCAAACTTGATTAAAGAAAAAAACTGAGCTATCAAAATTCCGATGCGATCAACCACTTCACCAGCAAATCCAGTATGACATCGGACGTGAAACGCCATCGAATACACAACGCCACGAAATTTAGGGCACATCTTGATTTAAAAAAAAAGCCAATACATTGTTCGTGAAAAAGTGAGTCTCTTATTATAATACATATGCTGCACAGTATTATTCGTGATATTGGATTATCCGGGTGAAGGCATCACGTTGTTATTTGCCAGGATAATCGAGGGTCTACAGCACGCAAAACCTGAACAAAGCCGATGCATCGCAGCGATGGAAGACAGAAGGAGAAATATTATTACACTCGCGGCAGTGGGCGCAGACCTCGGGCTATCTCCAATCGCGACAAACCAGAATTTTTGAAGAACTGCGCCCGGCGAGGCATCCCGATTATTTCGGCCGCGGAATTCCGAATCCCCAAGCCAATCGCTCGTCGTCATCCCGGCCTCACCTTAACGAAGCTTCCCAATCAGCGCCCACAGCAGCTTAATTTGTATGCTATCCCGAAGAGAGGCGGATTGCGTCCCAGACCCCATCGCTTTTCTGTCCAGAGGCTGTCTCTCCGTTTCTTTTACCCTCCTTTCACTCCGCGAGCAGCAATCACGAGCGGATCCGGCGACATCTTAGTGCCGCAGCAAATTAGGACCCGACTACGGTCAATAAATCGCCCAGGAAGTTGTAATTTCGCCGGCGAGAACATCCATCTTCCGGCGCTGTGCAGAGATTACTGTAAATCTTCCTCCATTTTCTTATCGAGGCACATTTATATATGAACGCTTAAATCACCACGGGATGGGACTGAATAGTTATTCCGGGGAGAGCTTCACATTCGAAATATCTCCGGGAAGTACTGTACCTTCACGTCATCCGAACGGAAGATTTGAACAAAAGCTTCATCACCTTCACCCGGATATCTAAAAAATTATATCATGGCAAAATAAAATCTATTTTCGCAATTCACAGAAAAATCTACTTGGATTTCACTCCAACGCTCAATCCATTCGCACCTTTACAAGCACTTCTGAAAGTTTCCTAAGCAGAAATTGCTAGAATATCGAATAAAGATGACCCCTCACTAACATGACATTTGATAATATCGGGAATGGCGGAGGAGCCTTTTTATGGAAGATTTGAGTGGAGAAAATCTGCCAGGAGCAGAAAAAAGTTCACCTGAGAAGAAAGTCAGAGCCGTAAAAATGTCTGAATTAGAACTTTGTTCACCTATGCGAATTAGCTCTCGAATTTCTTGTGGTCTCCTTCCATTTTTGACATGGACAATGGATTTATAAAGCCGAAATTAATTTGTGGACATGTTACGAAGCAATTTAGGCAAATAGATCGTTTGAGGCCCCCGATCGCGTTTCCTGTTAAGAGCCACGTTACGATCAACAGGTTTGCATTTGGTAGAGATTTTGAAATTTCAGATGAAACGGCTTGCATACATTGAATCTTGATGGCCGTTTTTTAAATCTTCTACGCTTGAAAGGGGGCTTTCCGAAGCGCCATTTGATCGGTGTTCTCTTACTTGGCTTTGAAAAGGAAGTATGGGTGGAACTTCTGAGAGAGGCGGTGATTTGAGAGTGATTGCAACACGGCGGAAGAAAAGAATTTCTGGAAACAGGCAACTCACTTTTTGGTCTCCGAAGCGCATCTGACGGCGGGCATTCCGCGAAACATTCATGCGGCACATGAAGGTCCTATCGTCGTCACCCGGGATCGGGTTGGGCGTCGACATCGGGTGCGGAGCCTGCGCCATAGTCCCACGCAGGAGTTCGGATTGGACAGCGGCATGGTCTTGCTTGTCGATGATATCATACACGCTGTCTCCGTGGATCAGCAAGTCTTCCTACAGACCAAGCAGAAGACACAACCGTGTTCATTAGTGCCTGTAATTCCCCGGCATTCCCACATTTCATGACGATGCAAGAAAACCCGGCCGGATACCGATTGAATGCGAAAGGTTCCTTCTCAGCCGAGAGAATGAAAGCCTGGAAGCCATGACAGTGCAGACCAGCTCTTCGGATCCTGAATTCGAACTGTAATCTTCAAAAGTTGGACGAAAATGTCGTTCAAAATTATTCACGCCGCTGAAGGGAAAAAATATTCGCGTCTTTTCATTCTCGAGGCGTTTTAAAGAACCTCTTCCAAAGCAAGGCGAAAATAGCTCTCGATGAAGTACGCGTGTTTTAGCATTTTTCCTCAATAGAGATGTAAACATGGTTTTTCGGAGATCTTCATTCAAGAAAATGCGTAGAAAATTGAAGTCCGAGAAAAATCGAGGACATTTTATTTATCTAGAAGTCCTCCGAAAGCTTGAGAAAAAATATGTTATGGCTCTGATTAAAAACCCTTATTTCATGATCATATGAAGCTTTACTGGTACAAAAAAGTGAAAGTTCATTTCATTATCCATCGAATATTCATATTGCCGATAATTCCGCTCATGTAACACTTTGAGCCAGAAGGAAAGTTGACGAGGGATTTCTCATACGATTCGAAGAAATGTGTGTGAGGGTTGTCCTATTTGTGTGTGTCTTGAAATAATTCTCAAAAAGCAAGCCAGATAGCGTTTTCGTGTCGCGCAAGGTGAAGATGGATATTTAGGCTCCATCTGAGGGTATTCTCTAAATTTTGATGCGAATTTTTCCGTGGTACATACCGGACGTGGTATTGTAACCTTACGTTTCTGAACGTGATCGAAAACCGCATTGAATAAGTTGTCCAAGTTTTCTTGCGTCTGAATTTAAAAGCTTATCACACTTCAAATCAGACCACGTTCGATTTCTCACCTTACAGGGAAATCGGAATTGTTCTCTAAAACCGCATTGTGAGAATGAAGAAAAGATATTTTCAATCAATCTCGGATGGAAGGTCCGATCGATATTTTAAGCCGAATGCGACTATTGTGTTGCAAAGCGCTCAGAAAATAAAAAAGGACTGAAACACGGGCATTTTCCCGGATGATGGAACGGTTTCTACTATGCGATTATTCAGCCGTGAAAACGTGCCAGGATTCTTCAGAGGGAAATTGAACGATTTTCTCGGAGGAATCAGACCATTCAGGTCTAGCCGTGGGAGGTCCCCCAACTTCATTTTTTACGGCTGCAAAATCCCGGCTAAACATTTCTTGACATCTCTAGGGTAGAACAGATCTTCTTCAAGAATTGTGTGCATCTGCATTGGATTTCTACGGAAATTTCTCGAAATCTTTAAAAATTCAAGTAGCGTGTCTTTCATACAGGGGGTACCTCACAATTCGACCCTAATCCGTTGCCAAACTAGGGTCAAATTGCACGACGCTCTGTAAATTTAGAAAATTCAAGTACAAAAACGCGAAAAAAATGGAAAAGCACGTCGAATTGTGGGGCAAGTCAACCTCCCTCCAAATTTGACCGTCGAATTGCGAGGCACCACCTGTACTGGGTTCAATTAATCGTAGTTGAATGTAAAGTTGATCCAAGCAAACAAAGGAGCACAAAAAATGTGATATATTTCTCCAAAATGGACATACATGCATTTCATTTAGATATCAATCTAAAATCAAGATTGACGAGGTAAGCATGAAAAACAAACTACAATATCATAAATGCAAATTCAGATTATCTCGACTTCAGAAGTCAGAGAACCAGAATTCATGTACTGTATTATGATTTATGACAAAAATTAATTTTCGAAGGCATGTCACGAGGAAATTTCGGTAGTGTTAGGTTCTTCAAGATTTACGTGAATACATATAATGTCACGTCAGATTTTGTGTTATCCCCGAGATTTTTTCAAGCATCCATTGAATTTTGTTACTTGGACAAAAGCGTACGATCATCAGCACAGACAATCAAGGTTGCTAAGCTTTTAAGATTGATTCCCACAGATTATGTGCTGCTTTGCACAGTGTAAAACCCCAGGGTGAAGGAGAAAAATGTTCTGGCTCACTTATATTTCCTGGCAATGCAAACTTTCCCAAGTGCTTTTGCGCAGATTCAATAAACACGTGACGCGAGGCACCTTTGCTCGTCACTGGAACCAAAAAAGCGCAAGTGTTCGAATGCCGAACCAGAGGTTCATGGCGGCCGACGATGGGAAGGGTTGCTCAAACAATGATTCGCATCATTGCCCAAGAATGTCAGAAGATTCCGGAGCGGAATGCTCACCGCAGCATGCTGTCCGACCTCAATACATGGCGCGGATGAAGAAAAATGCCTCTAACCTTTTGCCTCGCGTTTTGATCGCGCGACAAACAAAAGCCCCGGCGAAACCAAAAGGTCGGGAAACAGACCGAACTCATGTAAAGATGGAATTTATTCCGGAACCCAGAGGAGAGGAGGTATTCCTAGGGATTTATCTTGTCAATGGTCATTCTCGAAGTATATATAGAATGCTTTCATCCGAATTATTTGCGACTCTAACAATCTCACCGAGAAAGTCCATTCGATTAAAACTAATAAATCCCTACACCCGAAAGACACGCTCAAACCCATCGCGCCATCTCCTCTCAAATGATCATTGATTGGAAGTTACAAATACCCTAACAAATTACACACCGACGCAATATAAAAATCATCATTACCATGTTTTAAACCATGATTTACCATTTGCTTACTGACACAAATGCCAATTTTTAAAGCAACGAATGAGCGCAAAATTAACGATTGTTTAGTTTCTTTTAACTTTCGAAGCATGGTTTAATCGGTGCTTTTAAAGTCAGCTTAGAATTCTTCAGATGGATTATCTCCGCAATGACTTCGTCTTTAGCTTTATTCTCCCAACAAGGATTTTTCTGGACCCCGCAGAAATTTTCACTGATTGACAAACAACTCGTTCATAACTATATACAGTACTTTGAACTTGTTTTATGAAGGATATTCGTCCTCCTTCGAACAAAGTCGTAGATGAGAGAGAGAGAGTTCCTTTGTATCAAAATATTTGTTACCGCATCTGGGAAACAGTGAGGATTTCTCCAGTTCTCCATAGTTTCTCCTGAAGTGAGGAATTCCCATGGAATGATTGGAATGATTCGGGAAAAAAAGTTTGTGAGTGAACCTCGGAGAGTCTCCGGAGTTGAATAAGCATTTAACGCAGGCCGACTCGCGGTCTCCTGGCTAATGCTCCAATTAGGGCACAATGCGAAAACACGTGTTCCCAGGAAAGAAAAAGAAATGCTGCTAAAGATTCCGGATCGCACGCGCAGTTCGATCATGAGCCGGGCACGGGCCAGGCCCCGGGATTTGACACATTCCAAACAACGGGATGCCTTGGGTGCGTCGCGAACGCGACCAGGACGCCCGCCGACCGAACGCCGCATTTTCCTATTGATTTCTCGGCAATCCTCATTTCTCACACCCGATGCGGCAACCCGTCACGACTGCTCCCTATTTGCTGGGCTCGGCGTCACCCGCCCTCCCCAGGGGTACGGAGTCCAAGCGCATCCCTAGATCCGGGCGGCATTCCTGGAAGCAATTAATTGATGTTCACCTGAGCCCAGCATGCCGAGTGTCTCAATTGAAAACGAGAGTCGGAAACCATAGACATGCCGTGTTCACAACGTAAAGACACCCGGTTCATATACGAGGATTGCCCACCAAAGACACTTCCCATGATCCTGCCAAACACTGGAAGCAAAAATGTCTGAAAATATATTCAAACGTAATACAATACTGTACTGCACTCATGAATGGCCCTGAAAAAAGATAAAAATTTGATTCACACTTGGATATTTAATGCCTCCTAGAGGAAATAATCCTCCCCAAAAGTCCAGTGATCAGTGAATGAAGACCGAAATCTGTAGGATTGACCCAACTCCTTCGAATACATCACGAGAATCAGGCCGAACGTCTTCTTTACAATGAAAGTTCATGAAATTGAGATATTCCCTTAGAGATTTTTCTCAGCACAGTTTGTAGGAATAATATGACGATCTTCCCTATTTCCAACCCAGAGTAAACCCCAAGAGCATCGATTGATTTTAATGCAGCATCGAAAATGCTCTGCAATCATTTAGATTATTGAAAATCTCGCTAGAGTCAAAAGTCGTATTTTTCGGTCATTTTCAAATATCCAATGAGATTGAAGAAACGAAGAAAAAACTCTGTTAGAAGTCGTCTGCTAGAATACAAGTTTGAACTTCAATTACATACACGCTTTCAAGAAATTTTAAATGCAGTAATCGTCGGACAAAGTTAAGTTACAGTGTAGATGTTGGAATATTGGCTCGGGAGCTAACACACCTCCTGTTTACATTCTTTTGAAAACATGAACAGTTCCGGGAAAGTTTTTGTTCGTTTGACAACTGACTGGGGGATAGGAGTGCGTTCAAATTTAGTTACGACGTTTGTTACACATTCGAGCTTATTTTGATTCAATGTCTAGCTGAACGGAAGTCTTCGGGTGGCCGCAGGCCGATAACGTTAATTTAAAAAATGCACAAGCAGTTGCGTGAAGAAACGTAAACTTCGCCATCACGATCAATAATCCCAATGAAATTCCGCGACCGAAAATAATATCGAATCAGTTGAAGACCTGGATTTTCAACATCGGTAGGATTCTGGTGGGAACGTCGGATAACTCGGCTGAGATAAATTGACCCCTGCCACTCGGATTTCCCTGAATGCACTAATCCTAGGGGGGGGGGGGGGGAAATATCGCTCGGACCACAAAGGAACTGCGTTTCGGGCACGCGCACAATGAAAGGCGCTCCGAATAGCATTATCGCGGCAATTACGAGCTGAGTGGGCGCCGGGGGTTCCGAGCGTCGGCGCCGAGATTTTACGGAATGCAAATTTTCCCAATTATTGCTCATTCCCTTGCAGCTAAACCTCGTTTCTCCTCCGCTTACCTCGCGTTTTTTAAGGCCCGTTTTGCATCATCGCCGCACTCTTTCATCTCGATTTTCATCGGGTATCATAAAAAAAACAGCGTGGATTATTTTCCTCAACCTTCACTCTTCCATCCTCCAGACTTGACCCTTGATAGAAATCGATTGCTGTCGCATATTACGCTCATCACGCCCATGGATTACAAGTGCATGAACGATAAATCTCCGCGAAGATTCAGCACCGTTCAAGGAAAAGTTTCATCGCAGCTCAACACGAAGCCGTCATTAATGTTGTGTTTTCACGCGAAAATTCTAGCGTTAAATTTGTCTTCTCATTGGTTTCGCAACAGCAGCCTGTTCAGCATAAATTCCCTTTGGAAAAGGTGGCTCAAAGCATGAACTGTATGCAGTTTCTCGAAAATCTCATACTTTTCGCGGCCATTTAAAAAAAATAGTCGAAGCGCTCTTCTATAATGGATCGAAAATATGGAAAGAAGACGCAAACAATCTGTTGAATGCAAAACAAAGATAAGTTACAAAATGTAAAAAAAACTTACGTAAAATAATTCAAGAGTAATTCAGATTGCGACGCGTTTGGAAATTATAGCAACGGAGGAACACATAATAATGTTTAGGAAATATGCAAAAACTGTCGAAAAGCTATTTTTTTTTAATCACTGGAAATAACAGTAGAATACTGCAGTTGCCTCAATATGCCTTTCTTGCTTCGCATATACACGATGAATTTTTCATTTTCACATGACTAATTAAAATTTTCGGTCATGCATTCAAAAATCAAGGTGGACAACCCTTCCTTCATTCAGAATTGCTCGAATCACTACGCAGAAAATCCTGTTTTCAGAAGACTTGTGCGTTTTACCGGCATGTAATTGCCAGCAGAGGCGTTATCGAAATTTGCAAAAAGAATTGTCATTTTTGCACTGACACGTCATTGCCGAACATCGCAGTGCTCAAGACTCTCGTCAAAATTTGGAAGACAGCAGTTTTAAGGAAATATGATACAATAAAAGCACGGGTCTCTGGATGCCCAGGGTTGCTTGATGAATTGGTACGGCTTCCTTCCCGCGATTTTCCAAATACTTTCTCTATGAATTCAAAGATATTTTTCATTCGGTAAGCGAGACGAGTTTAAGAATGGGCGGGAGGGAAGATGTCTGAATTCGCTTGTATATGGCTCATCTTTCACTAGTTGGAAAAACAAATAAACCGCGCAATGCCGCCGCGCATAGTCTTTTCGGAAAATGAAAAAAGCGTGCGGAGATTGTTAACCCGGCGGTGCAGGAACGGTGCAATGATGGAAGGGAAAAGAAGGCATCGCGGCTGAAAGAAATCCTTTGATGGGTTGAAGGATAATGAAAGATAGTCACAGCGGCGGGTACACGGGGATCCCAGCGAGCACAAAGCCTAGGTGGAAGTCATTAGCCAGAGTTACCATCAATAACTGCATCACATATTCCGGGGCCGGTCGAAACGAGCTCATCTCCTCCGCGTGGGTTCCGCAACCTGCAGCAGTGGAACGGTAAGTGTTCCAGTGACCTTTTATTGGTTCACGGTGCAGCAGCGAAGGGGAAACTAATCGGATATTGCAAACTTTATACGAGGAAATTCGAAAAAAAATTTCAAGTGTTCTCGGATCCAATGCAAATTTTAAATGGCAAGCATCCAGTGTTGTCAAGATTCACCACGTCGTGGAAGCGACCAGCGATGGGGATCGGAATTTTCCCTGGGGATTTAAAAAAACAATCGTAAAAATCTTCCATGACGTCATAATACTGATTTTTCACTAAACACATAAGGTGTTGAGAAACGTCCGTCACCTATTCTTGATCATGGTAAGCACAATATTGCCATAGTGGCGAGTCGTGACTTGCTGATCCCATCAAAACTTTATTTCATAATATACTGAGTTGCTGTCGCGGTTCACAAGTGAGCAAAAAAAACCAATGATTGGAACACAAATAATGACATTTTTAAAACTGTTGCAGCAAATCATATTTAGAGACGAAAATAATGGGTTATTCGAGTTTATGCGTATAACACGAACAGTACAGAATAAGAATTTTCAGCGCGGTGAACGAATGGAACTATTTCACGTTTTCCGTCTCGTTCAAAAAATAATACTGGATTAAATTTTATGAACCATAAAAATATTTTCAGACGTCGCTCTGCGTGTGATTCCTCACACAAATATAACCCTCACCCAAAGTATTTATTCCCGGCCGATCCTTTTATTTCCCGACGATTTCTGTCGGCAATAATGCGAAGATAAACTTTCAATTAATTTCTTGAATTTTCAACCTTCATTGAGGCCATTCTGTTCGAAATTTCAGCTTCCGCGAGTCGCAATACTCGAGGACTTGGGAATGACAGTAGTCAGGGCGGCAGCCCGTCATTAAGAAGCAATTTAGAACTTAATAGCGATACCCTTTGGTCACCTGGATATCCCTAATGATGCCAGGCTTAAAAATTGCCCATTCAACAGCGATTATCTCAGGAAGATAATCCCTTTTTCGGGACTGGCGACTTTTCTTCCCCTACCTCCCAAGAGCGACGCGCTTCAAATTATAAAATAAAAATTCCCAGGTTCAGACATGTACACCATGCGATTCTTTTTGAATGAAGGTTTCATTCACAATTTGGAATCTTCTCGGTGTCCACAGTAGAGCATTGCACTATTCACGGCTGTTAAAAGGCAGTTTTTTTTGTGATTGTCGCACGAGATTCGGGCCAAAAATCCAATCAAAGGATTTGTCTTAATCAGACGAAAACAATTCGTTCCGGGATTTTGAATTTCCGCGATTTTACGCCTCACAAACTGTGGTTGATTCCTGGACTTCCGGAGATGTTGAAATGAATGCACAAGGTTAGAGGATAGCGAATTGTACATAATCCTGACGGGGCTGTTGCAGATTCTGATCTCGAATGGTAAAATGTTATCCAAAATTTCGAAGCCTTTCACTTAATTAATGAGATTTTGATTACTTTGCGTAGAATCGAGGCATTCAATTCAGCAAAAGAGAATGCAATTAAACCAATGAAAAGTTTCAACTCCCTCCCATACAAGAGGGTTTAGCACAGCTTTTAGCATTTTAATAGATTCTTGCTGATAATGAATAGGCGCGACGGAAAGTTCATCTTTGTACGACGATCTCAATCTGCTGCAGTGCTGTGCGTTTTTCGTCCGGAATATGAACTCTGTACTCTGTTCACATCGATAAGCCCCCGGATTCAAAGAAAAAACGTCAATTTCAATGATGATATGCGTTTTCCAGCGACTTCGGGGGCTCTGTGTGAAATAAAATAAAACTTATTCAGTAAGCGGTAAAAGACAGAGCAACAGCAACTGGTGCAGCCTTCAGTGAGCGATCCAGATTCGAAAGTGAAGGAAAATGAATGCACCGCGGACCGTGGGATGAAGTCCGAGGCGGCTGAAAAGAATTTCCGCTCCGAGCGTCAGTCATCGCTGCGTCCTTTTGAACGTAATAAACCTCTTAATAATCCATAACAAACACTTCATCAGCAATCCGGAAAGCGGGGCTGTTTGATTGAGCAGGGCACCTCCGGGCGCAGGGAAATCTCGGCGCGACGCTCATCTCGCTGTGTTTTTCCGTCTTCCGCGTCCGCGGGGCATTCAATCGACGACGAGTACACTCGGATTGGTTTCCGACCTCGTCATCTTGAAGGCTTTCGAAAGCTTGCCGATAAATTCCGATCATTCACCCCCGCACTCCTCATTTTTGCGAAACCGCAACCGACAGACGGACTAGCAGTCCACCACACTTCCTGAAGTGATTTTCAATTCTCGGTACGCGTGCAATTGTCCACGAACACGAGGTGATCTATAAATCAAGCAGCTGGTTTTCCAACAAAACTGCGGTACATTTTGAACAGGTTGAGCGTGGATGCGTCAATTTCAAAGGTTTCAAGTGATGTCCAATTTCGTTGTTTTTATTTCATCACTGTACTGTAATTTCATCCGCACGGGTATTCGAATGAGATACGCTCGAAAAGAAAGCTAAATCCGAGTTCAATTCCCAATGATTTTCGAGCGTAAATACTTTCTTCCATGGTTTGCTGAGATATTTTTCTTCAAAATGCTCACAAGTTGGCTTCGCCAGGATTGCCACGATTTCATTGGCGGCATAGTGATGCTTTCATATCCCAGTTCCATGCGTGTTCTTGGTGGAAAAACAATCCTGTATTTGGATCTGTTGATCAGCGTAAACATTTGAACGTCATCTGACATATTTCGGAGCCATGCGAAATTATGTAAGAGATGCATGCCTTTCGCGGTCACAACAGCTACTGTACTGGCACGACACGTATTTTAAAGGTTTTCTCGCTATTGGATGTCACATTCATTCGTGGCCACCGAACTCGTTGCCGTGTTACCTTCAGATCATGCATCGCGACCCGCGGTATTGCTCTCTCAACGCCAGTCGACGCAAGAATCATTTTTTTTTTTTTACCGTCGCATTCATCCATCAATCAACCCGCAACTGTGCGCTAGCCACTCGCGAGTCCAATTTCCCGTTCGTATCATTCCCCCAAGGCAATGAAGCAAAACTGATCGTCAAACGCTTCAGGGCACTTTTTCCCGGTTGGGCTTAGATCCGAAATCTGATTCAACCCCCGAATCAGAAATAACGTCGTGAGAGGCAAAGCATCAATGCTACTGCTGATATATGATGAACAAAATTATATGAGAAGAATCTTTGTCAAGTCGATTGGTCGACCACCATCTGAAGCAGAAAACACTATTTTCTTATTATACAGTATTCACCCCTGCTCGAAATAAACAATAACATTTTCTCACGAAACTTAAGAATCCTGTTGCATCGAAGAGAACCAGAATTTGGAAACGAAGAAAAAAATAGTTAGGGGCGGACAAACAAACATCAATAATTGCGAGGTATCGTCTCACGGAGTTTCACATAAAGCTATATCAGCAAGAAATAAAATGGTTTCGGCAGCAGTTGGAAGAATTCGCAGCACATCGGAAAGTGTTACTAATGTGTCGGCCAATCGTCACGATTTGGGTGGGCCTACACATTCTGAAAATAACCCGCCCAGTTAAACATTGGATTTTATCGTTACGTCTCTTTCAGCTCCCCGGGGCAATTAACTCAGGAAAGCGTAGTTGTCAATCGAACAGGGAACAAAATCAACTTTACACATTTAGAACTTGCATGGGAACGGAGATAAGACTTATTTCTTTGCCGATATGATGCGAATGGAAATCAAAGCTGCTTATTTCATTGCAAAATACGCGTTGGGTTCGATCCTGCGCGCAGACGAATAAAAAACGTTCTCAAACAGTATTTCGTGAAATTTCACCGTCGCGGGGATAATCAATTCATCCCCAAATCAGTCTCGATACAGTATTTTCATGTCTTCTATAAGTTCAAACTTTTCCATAAAACAGAGTTTGATAGCGAAAAATCAACATCAGCCACCCGTTCATGCTTCATCACATCTTCTATTCATGCCTGATTTCACAGTTTATAAACTTTCACAATTAAATGACCGGCATCTATGCAAAAAAAAAATTCTGGAAAAAATGGAACGGACCTTCTTAATAGATACGTCTGGACCATACATGTTTTGATTCGGATATTGGGGGTTTAGAGGAGGCAATTTCAAACGTTAAAAAGTGTTCATTCTCCGACAAAAAAGCTGAGAAATGCTCTGAAAATATTAAAGAATATATCGCGTCGGGATATAATATTATCAGTGCGTTTCTTCTAAAAATTGGCAATGGCTTTATTTTTTAACTGCGCTCTGAAATGATCCTCGCAGTCTAGTTCTGATCATCCACCAGTTTTCAGGCCGGAATCAATTTTGGAGCATTTTACTTCACGCCTTGCTGACATATCGGTTCTTCATTCATCAGAAGGAAATTTCCGTTCAACCATTGTATCAAATGAATGGTCGACCAGCAGGGGCTTGATTCAATCATATGCGGACGTTTAGGAAGTGATTAGTTGAGCTGCGGTCGTCGGAAAGCAAATGGGTTCGGAGCTTCGGACACTAGTTGGACAAGGGATGCGGTAATGGTATGTGATGGCCATGATCATTCATTCATATCCGACCCCGGGCAGCCAGATTCATTTAGCGGCCCACTTGGGCATTAAACTCACCCGGGAAGAAAAATGAGGTGGAATGAAAGCTGAAAGGTCGGCGACGAATGATATTAATTGGAATGGTTCGAGAAGATTCAATCACCGCAGAATGGGCGTAGGCACGAGGTCCCCTGAATGAAACTCTCGAAATGGAGGCGAATCCAAGTCGCCTAACGAGATCGGCTTTTGCTGCGGTCGAGAGCTTTGTGCCGCGATTGATACGACGAGCCGTGAAATGAAAAGAGAACTCGGTGCGGAGCGAAATGAAATAAAACAGACAGATGAGCAACCGACTCAAGATCGAGTGGGTGTTGGTTTCATTCAACTGTTGGACGATGGAAATGTTGGGCATTCATCACTGTCTGGTTCTCTGGGTTCTGAAATCCTCGGACAAGATCACTCGGAGCAACCTGGTAGACCCGGCTTTAAAGCGCACACCCACATATGTTCGGATCTACATGCGCCGAGCGCCAGCCGTGACATCGGTGGTACCAAATCAGACGCATTTGCTTCTAAGGTTACCCGCTAAGCAACTCAATCCCGACTCGGGTCGCACTTCCCACTATACAGTCACTCACCGCATTTGAGCTGCCTCTGCTTTGTCAGCAGGTGTATCACCACGACAGCACGGGACTCGACGAGGCACTCGTCATTTTCGCCAAAAATATCAACATTAAAAAAAAAATCAAGAAGCGAAGCAACTTTAAATATTTTTCATCATCGCAGGAAGGAGTTGAAATGATTCATGGAAAATTGTCCTTTTTTTCTTCCTCAATCCAAGTAATACTCCCCTTGAATAATCACACAGATCACTTCAATGCAACTGAGGTAAACCAACGTTTTTCAGGAAATCCGGTAAATTTTGATTTATTAAATGGAACTTAAATGAAAACACTAGAAAAAGAGTGTCGGGACCACAAATAGTATACACCGAAAACAGCAAAGAAATTATCAAAAAATTTAAGCAGCAATTTTCTCAGATCGGAATCTTGCTTTTTGGGAGAAAAATCTCTAAACCAAGTTCCATGGCGAGCCGCTCAAGCCTGGCCCATGACAATGAGGTGAAATAAATTCACGCAATTTCTATAATAGAAAATCAAACAATACAGAGAGAAAAAGTTGCCAAGTGCTTTCCAGAACGGAGGTTAAAGAAATATTTTACAGTCTAAGAGTTGTCCCAGTTCCACGGAGCTTTGAATTACTGTCAATCAGCCACGAACGATGCAACCCGTTGCGTATTACAGTATTTGGGGAGATATTTTGGAGATTTTATAATGTAATCCTCAATTTCCATGACAAGGACAGAAGAATGAGGGATGGATTTTGTCAAGCGGGATTCAAACGGGCCCATGTCTTCAAAAGGGGTTGCGGAGCTTTTTCGCAAGGGCATGCGAAGAATGTCCACCGGAACCACGTCCCGCTGCCTCGACGTCGAGACAGCTGGTGCTTCGCGCGATTGCGGGTTTCACATTTCATTCCTTCCGCGTCGCTTCCCCGCTGTCACATCACGTCAGGTACGAGTTGCCTCAAGGAATAAGCCGCCCACGCCATGAAGCATTGGGGAGGAATGCTAACAAGGCATTTGCAATGACAGACGCTTTTTTTTTTTACTCGGTCAAGTGATGCCTGCGGGAGCCAAGGTCAACGCCGCGTTTCTTCGGCGACCGGGAAGACGACGAATGAACTTACGGAGACCAGAATGAGATCATTCATTTTTTTTTACACAATTCTTGGAGATGCAGGTAAGTAAGAGTGCTGTCCTCTGATGTCCGCCGCTCAATGATGTTCTTTTTGTGTACCTGTTACCAGCATTTTTAACCTCAAGAGTAGATAGGTAGATCCGTTTATCGGATTACGAAAAGCGCTTTAAAAATTACACGAGATCTACATAAGCTTCACTCTACTTTACTTCACAATTCATATTTACATATTTTTCAGCATCGTAGGAAGGAGTTGAAAGGATTCATGGAAAATAGCGCTTTTCTCTCAGCCCAAGTAATAATCCTCTTGAATGATCAAACGGATTGGTTTGATGCCACTGAGGTTAAACCAACTTTTGTAGGAAATTGGGGTAAGTTTGATGTTTCAAATATTATTTTTAAAGAAACCCAAATCACTAACATAAGAAAAAGAGTTCAAGGACCACAAAGCGTATGCACCGACAACAACACAATCATCAGAAAATGTCAACAGCTCTGTTTCAGTTCGGAATGCTGTATTTTCACGCTGTTCTTCCTGCATATTAAAAATTCCACAATTATCATTTTTAAATGAATGCAGAGTTTGTAAAACTTTTTCGACTGCTGGATGTGCCTGAAAGTCCTTCATTTTTTTCGCGATTCGATAAATCCAGAATGTGATAGGTCCTCAGAAGCAAAAATGAAACATTTTCTCCGTATCCAGCGCAAACTTAAATGCAATACGCAATGTTTAATGGAGAATTCTGTTGAATGTTAAGAATTGTCTGATGACCTGTGGTCGCCAACGGGACACTCAATGTAAATGTTACTCCTGTACTTTAATCCTATTCTTGAATAAATTCGCCAGACAAAGAAACTAATAATTGGCATGAAGTAAACTGACCTTGTTTTTCTCAATGAGCTTTGTGAGAAAGGCGTTGTCCCCTGCGTCTCCTTTCTACGCAAAGTTGATAGTCATCCATAAAATCCCGTAATCTAGTGAATCTCGGTATTAGTTTTTAAGTTCCAAACTCAGTCGTAAAGATTTTACTTCATTGTGTATGAGGCTGTAAGCCTTGCCATGAATTTAATCTCCGAGCTTCTGTAGAGTTCCTTCTGCGCGAGGACGACGAGAAAAACCATGTAGGGTGGGTTCGGAGTCAGACGTTACTAGAAAGCCTACGACATTCGTGTCGACGAGAGATGGAGTTATTGGGACGATGAAGCGGCCCGGGTAAGCCAGGTTGCGGGTTAAGGCGTGCAGTATGCGGCCCGAGGCGAGGAAATACGAAACCCCTGGCGTTATATGAAAATTTTCGCACCGAACGCCGGTCGGCGGAAGCATGAGCTCGAGTGGATAAAAAGGAGGAAAACAAACCCCGGGGAAGGTGAAAAGAAAACGCTTCATCATCGCGCCGGACCAGACGAAATCCCTGCATCAACAGTGTCTAATTGACAACTTGAAAAATGACGCCACTTCTTGGCCCACACTTTTACAGCACCTTCTGAACTTTGTTTTCGGGCTCTTTCCTCGGCGGGCTTAGACTCTCAATATCTCATTTATGAAAAATCGCCGTATATACCTGACCGATCCTTACAGCGCCTCACCATTTTTCTTCCGCAACCTTCGCGCCCATCCAGTCGGCATTTCATTCATGGAGCCATTAGCTGAAAGGGATCGTCGCATTCGGGCTCGGAAATGAACGCGGGATTTACATACTCGGCGCATGTGGTCCTTAGCGGGCAGGGATTCACACCAGCAAATCGGCACCTCAATGTTCAAAATAAAATAAAAATGAAAAAGCAAGGCTCGGGTCTGACGCAGGCCCTCATCTGCTCGTAATTGTAACACATCTTAATGCACGGGGCCTGCATAAAAACCCCGCGTAGTATGTGAGAAGCGCGTGCATGTGTAAAGAAGTCGAATCAAGAGGGAGCAGGCGTAAACCGGCAGGGGTCGGGGTAAAGGTCGAGCTCGCCAGCGTTCGCAAAGGGCATCATCATTACAACCACATAATTTCCTTGTATTTTTTCCACCTTCCACACGAAAAACGCACGCCAAGGTCTTCCCCATGGGCTCCATTTACGCGGCTCGGGACGTTTCAGGAATTGAGAAATTCTCGCAACGCTGACGGAGACGCGGGAGGAACTAGCGCAGGGCCGAAAAGTGTGGACTTCACAAGTTATCATTAATTGCCTGGACGAAACGAGCCTCTTTCTCCGGTCCCCCAACCCAAATTCTCTTTCGACGCAAAACGTTTTCTCCCCACAAAATGCCCCTCCTTCTTTCCTTCCCTTCTTTTCTTGCCCGAGTAGCCTCACGATAGGATTCCACAAAAATATTTCAGGCATTGAATTTATGCACAGCTAGATTGGTCTACGCTCGAACAGCAACTGACAAAATAGCATTCAAATCTGACGATCGAACTTCAATACTACTATCAAATCAGCTCAGAAAATAAAATAAAAATGCTTCCGTACTTATTGCTGGAATGAAACCGAAGGCAAAAAGATGATTTCGTCACGGTTGCGATTTTTTCTCCCTTTCGAAAAGTTCGAACTTGACAAGTTAACATTAATTGCCTAGACGAAACGAGCCTTTTTTTACGGTCCCCCGACCCAAAGTTCTCCTTCAATGCAAAACGTTTTCCCCTCCAAGCAGCTTCGTAGAATGCAGCAAAAATACTTCAGGCATTGAGTTTATGCAAAGTTGGGCAGTCTCAGCTCGAAATGGCAAGCAGTAGGAGAAGATTCAGATCAGATGATCTTTTGATGATACAGTACATTGAAATCAAGACCACATACAAAATAAATATTCGTATCCATGATTATTTTTCTTTCAATGAAGAAAACAGCGGAAATTCAGCTTTTGTAATACCGCAGCACGATTTTTGTTTGGTTTTTGTCGCACAATTTTTTCACAAACAAAAAATAGAGATAATCAATCGAGATATTCTTCGACTATAAGGGAAGACAATTCTTGAACTGAGAAATTCTGAACGATACAATTCAGATGATCCAAAAGGAATGTTTAAAAAACAAAAAATAAGAAAGGATACCCATTAAACAAAAATCAATGTACGGAGGCATTGATTTTTTTTTTCAAAAAAACACAGTCGGAGAGAGTGCTTGCAATCGCATACTTCTCTTCTCGCTAAAATTAGTGTACAATCAAATACATGTTTCAGGCGATACTTTTTTTGCAAAGTTGTGCGGGTAGTAGGCGTTGGCAACTTGAGGGACATTCAAACCATGATATATGACGTAGATATTTTAAAGCATATATAAAAAGCATATACGCACGTGAAATCCTCGCAAAAATAATTAATTTTGCCTTTTCCGTGAAAAAGACAGTGGGCAGTCAAACTTTTGCGACCACGCTTTCAATCTAAATTTTAAACTATAGTATAGCAGCTTTTTTTCTGTAAGAACACGTATTCAAGAAATAGCAATCTCGTAAAATGGAAGGACAATCCATGGAATAGCAATTTGGGAATGATTTTTCCAAGATGGTTTCGGGTTTATTTTGCAATAAGAAGTGAAGAATATCGGATAACAAAGTATTTGAAAAACAGGTTGCGGTCAGGAACATATACTTGATTTTTATTCATGACTAAGACAGATTTGAATTAAATTTTGACATCAAAAAGTTTCTTCGGCAACTATACTTCTGAATCAAGCAAGTTAAAATATCATATCACTTTTTGAGGTGTGCTGACTACTCCCGGTCGAGAAAAGATTTTGGTTTTCGAATTACAGTATATCGTCTTGGCTTTAAAATTCAATGGTATTTTAAGTTAGGAAAAGTGCACCCCTTAGCTCTCTTGGACAGAGAAGAAACATTTTAATGACAAATTATACTTATTGGAGAGCGAGTTTTATGGCTCTCCGAATGCCTCCACCAACTTCAGATATTCATACTACGAGTTTTAATAATTTTTAGATGCTGCATGAAATACGTAATAAGTGCTGCGTGATGATTACCTATCGCTGTATGTTTCAGGCGTTGCGGTGCGCATATACATTTCATTGTATCTTCTGCGGGACGATGAATTCACCTGAAATTGGTATTGTTGCTCGAGAGATGGGAACGTGAATGAGCTTTCTTTTGATTGAGCAGCAGAAGTAGGGCCGAAGATGACCGAGAGAACTCAACTTTTTTTTTGCATTTACCGCGAGAAGATGAATGAACGCGAGTACGCAAATTGCAATCAATTATTGCTCTTGACGAAACGATGCTCGGTTTCCAGCTCCCCCTCCTCACCTTTCGGCATTCGTCAGAGAGCTTGATGCGAGGCTCTCATCAGGTCCCAGGTTCGGTAGAGTTTTTCCCACACACTTTCGAGCCCCGTGTGGTCCTGTAATTGCCTATCAATGTTATCCTCACTCGAAAACCTCGTTGTCATGCCTCTCGGACAGCGAGATGGGCCACACCAAGAGAACCCCGCGCTGATTTCCCGCGAGTAACAAGCGGCGCGGATGAACGAAAATCTCTTCATCTCGGCTTCGCGTATTTTTTACGCAATCCGCTTTCATATCCGGGTTCATCTCGCCGCGATGCATCCCCGCTTTGAGGTGGTCTGGCGATCGTGATGTCCTGGATGTTTGAAGCGCTGATGGACAGCTAGAACTTCACTCAAGAGCATGTTTCGGAATTCGATGCACCTTATAAACGCGTCCCCCCCACCCCCTATCCGCCAAATGCCTCTATGTCAGCACATCACGCTTAATTTACTCTCCCTCTTTCCGATGACGCGTCCGTGAAGCGTCTTCTCAACGGAACGTTTTTCATACTTGTATACAGCTTTCATTGATAATCTTGCGGCGACACATGCATATTTTCATCACAATGTCGGTCTTGGGTAGACCTTCCACTTGAAAGCGAGCCTTTGGTTTGAGGCAAGTGGCATGAAACGCATGTTGAAGCTGGGGAAAAGGGGAGCCAACAACGAAGTGATCACGACAGGCGAATACGATTACGGTACATATTTGTACAGCGTAGTAAGCTATCATATCTTAGACATCAGCAGCAATCTCAGCACGTGACGCTGTATTTACTCGTCTCCCTCTTAATTTCCGATGACGCGTCCGTAAAACTTCCTCTCAGCAATGACACATTTTTCATACTACGCTTTCATTTAAATATACTGTAGACTCTTGGTGGAACATATACGTATTTTCATCACGATCGACATTAGCTCAACTTTCCGCTTGAACTGACCTTTGAATGATACTGTATAATCGGTATTCAACACGTTTATGTGATGGTGAAAATATTACTGCGAAAAAAAAGATCAAGGCTGTAAAATCTGGTACAGATCCAACAAATCGATCGAAAACGCTCCTGTGATGAACGTCAAACATCGCCTCAAAAATAATTTGAATACAAAATGTCGTTTATAATTCAATTCATGGGCTTAAGGACCAATTCGTTTTTTGGAAAGATAAACTCCTCGAGTTATTCCATTTATTTATCTTTCTAGGATCACAATTTTCAATTTTGTCGGATGAAGTGCAAGATGGCAGATTGAAAGCTCGATACTCAGCATCGTACACACTCAAGTGCAAGACTTTCAGCCTTTTATGGGGACTGCATTCCTTGAAAACATGGCATTTTCAACGTACTGTAACAATACCACTTCAGATAACGCCAATAGTTCAAGGGCATGGTTTTGGTGACCCATTTTCAACTTAATCATTGAAATGTATTGTTTTGGGAGTAACTCGAACCTTATCGTTTATCTTTAAAATAACTGGAACACTTGAAATACATACAAAATAATAATTCCTACTCCCTTCAGCGAAGTTTACCATCACATGCAATGCCCTTTCCGTTTGATGCGGGCATCAAAGGCATCTATTTGAGAAGAAAATCATGGAGCTCATTTGCAACGAACAGATTTTGTGTTGCTTGAGCAGTCCAAAAAAGCAGTATGATGCGTTTCTTTGATTTTCGATGGACGTGAGTAACTTAGTGAGACGATGTCCACTCTTCCCGCAGGCAGGGATCACATCACATGCCGGCGGGCAGATCTGATTAACGAGCTGTAAAGAATCCGGATACACGTTTCTCCTCTCTGTCCATCTCAACATCGAGACTCGTCCTTGGAAACGTTAGTCCTGGTAACGCAAGGTTCCCGGATTCTCGTGCGACGAATTGAGCGCCAGAAAATCGTACCGACTCATTTATTTATCTTAAGAACCAATAAACGAATCGAAAATCTATTAAACAATCTACGTGGCAAAAATTAGTCAAGAGCCACCGAAAAATCCCCAGCAGTATAACATGCAGTCAAACCCCTCTGATTATAGTCGAATTTCATGGGACCAGCAGAAAATTTGACTTAGGGAGGTTTTGACTCCGTGAGATTTCAAGATAGGAATACTAGCAATTTTTTCTGGGAAGCATAGAAGCATTTCAGGAAAGTGTAAATGGTGATATTCTGGGCCTTACATTGCTTCTGGGCAGGGGTTTATTTGCCCAATGAATCTTCCACTTCCTTTCAAAACACATAAAAGTTATTTTTTATTGCTTCTCTCTTTCCTGTGTCGAGAAAATAATAGCCAAAAGGCCTCAGAAAATTCGAGTCACAGAGGTTCAAGAGAAAAAACCTTTGAAATTCAAGAGTATTTTAATGCATTGTTTCTAAAGGAATTCAGACAGGGAAAACGTAGGGATGTATTCGACTTTAGGCAGTTTGACTTATTGAGGTTCAACTGTAACATGATAAACTTGGAGATTATGGTGGTGCGTTTTTACATGATTTTTCAATGATTTCACTACAAACACCCCGCGTGCGTACTTCGGAGATACAGACACCGCTGAAACAAATATATGTATGCCGGTAAATACTGTATGCAATATAAGAGTAAGCCATCGAGATCGAGGGAATGATCGAAAAAAAATAAAATATAAATATTAGATAGAGCAGAAAGGAAGCGATTGTAAGGCAATGGAAGGTTACTCAATCTTCACTTCGAAAAATATCAACACATTTATAAAACCTCACAGGGCACAATAATCTTTCAGAGCGCGAATTAAATCCGTTTCAGTGCAAAGAAATATAATTGGGCACCTTGCTTCACCAAGGAGCTAGGGTTGCTAAAATATTTTTTTCGGATCATAAGACGAAGCAAACAGAAATACGGCATGACGAGGCGTAATTTTGGGACAGGAAAAGAATAATGAGAGCATTTCGCAAAGTACTTATGGTGACACTAAATTATATGCAGTATTATTTTTCTCGGAACTTCTCTGGGCCACAATTCTATTTCTATTTTAAAGATTATCCATAGAAAATTGCGCTATCAGTACTTGATCTACAGCATGATGAAACGTCAAGATCTTATGGCAGCGTGAGTTCTGACACCAATTATGGTTTTGTGGAGCAGGAACCCGGATCTAGATTCCTGGAACCTCAGCTTTTAAGAATGAAAACTGCATAAATTCATAGATGGCAGAATTTATTTGAAGAAATACTGAATTTAGAACGCATGAACTTGGCAATCTGTTATCTTTGCTGAGTTTTAAAATGCGTGAGAAGTCTGCTCTCCATTTTTTTTGAAAAATAAATTGCAAACAACTTACCGGTAATTCATAAATTATACCCGCGGTGGAAAATGGGATTCTGAATTGAAGATGGACGTAATAGCAAATCTTGTGCGAATTCTTTATGGGTGAAAAATGAAAATTCCCTCGAACATTGCCATGCCATGGATGTTTCATACAGAATAATAAAAATTGCAGCAACCACATAGATGGTTTTATCCATGTAAAATTTCATAATCAAATGTTTTCTACGAGGATTCCAATTTTTTGAGGAAGCCTTAAAAAGGTCTCTATTTCAGAGCCCATTTGAATAACCGCATCGGTAAAGTTTATACTTTTTAAACAAAATGTCAAAATCGTTTGTTTATGACTTTCGCGAACGCGTCCTCCCTTTTCCTTTTCGGTTCCTCCCAAAGTTTTATTATGCTTGCCTCCGAAGCTCTCATTTTCCAGGTGTACCAATTGCAAATAAATTTTCGAGCCTTGAAATTCGGTCACCTGTATTTTTGTTGGCCTCAATTATTGAATATATAAAATATGTTTTGATGAGGCGTCGTAAATCGGAATCCGTTTTCTTTTTACTCTTTGAATTGTAATTTTTGTTACTGGGCATTCTTTCTTGGAAAGTGCACGCACAGCTCTGACGGCTCTGGGGATGAGCATAGGTTGGGAACCCCAGGAAGAAATTCAATACGGGTCGGTTTATTCAAGAACTGCATGAGATTGCAGCCAGCGGGGAATTTAATTTTTTTATCGCTGCTGGTCTTGAGGAAGAAATAATTAGGGATTAGGATTTCGGCGCTCAACCTTGCCGGCGAAAGCGTTGCTCACAACACAGTGACTCGGAAGGGGATTGGGAAGCTGGACGCTTGCGCCAGCAGGGAACAGCTGTGATAACGAGTGCTCGACGAGGCATGAAAACAGGCGCGCAGCAGTGACACCCAAAAGGACGCGATTGACAGAAGCAAGCAGGCAACGGACACGCGGAGTCAGCATTGAAGTCTTAATTCAGACCATAATGACGACGCCGGGCGCTTTTTGTACAAAAGACGGACGTGGGTCGGAGAAAAGATTTATTTTCGCTTCTCCGCGGCTAGTTGAGTAACTTTTTTCTTCCTGCCCCGAACATGACGCGAACCCAAACACGTCTATTGTGTTCCATTGTCGACACTCGTGAACACAGGGGGCACCGAAATAGCCCGTGTGACGGTCGAATTCGGACTCTGACAAAAGTACCGGCCCTTGCCGAGGCTCTTTTCTCCGCTGCGTTACTCAAACGACTGCTCAGGTTCGCCGAGTCATCGTCGCTGATGGACACTGTACATCCATCGAGTTGGGAACGAGGAAACCTTAGCGACGGATCCCGCCGGGTTCTGGGCACTTTTTTCCCCCGCGGCAGATCGGCTCCGATACGAGGATTGTGTCGTGCTCCGGATTTTCCCCTGGGATTCCGGGACGTGTTTGGTCCTGGTCGTCGGCGGGGGCGCGGATTTGGGCCGAGTTTCCTCAATCGACTCCCTTAAATCCCTGTCAATCGCTGCTGTTGCTTCGGAATTCTGCGAATGCCTACTTAGGTCTCTTCAAACGATTAGACGCAAGAGGGAAACGTAAGCCATCATTGCCCAACTAGAAGGACAGAGAAAGAGAGGACAGCGTTTCTTGCATGCTGTGTCCTGTATAAGAGCATGATCGCTTGAGACTTTGAATGGGATTCTAGGAGAACGCCAATGCAGGAGTACCTCGGCTTACAATCTTACTTTGTTTACAGATAAAACCTTCTTATTTCCCATTGTTCAAGCCTCCAGCCGGCATTTTTCTGTTTTTTTTTTTTTTACTTCTTTCAGGCGCAGCTTTTAAAATCTTTGTTTGCGTTCTATATATATGCAGTATTTTTTTTATTGATCACGTCGAATATACAATACTTCAAGCTAAACAATGAACAAATAATTTTGCTCTTCACAATCTCGAATGTTGGTGGCGTAATGGTGAGAATATTTTTCATCTTATACTGTGAGGGAGTTTACCAAACTGTTGATTGAAAAATTCGTAGAGAAAGACAAAAGTAAAGAGTCAGGAAAATTGTCAACGACAGAGAAATTCCATCACGGAAACTGTACAATATTATGCAATAGTTAAGTGATCATCAAAAATTACGGCTTTTATGCTAGGTATTAACTGGCCGAATTTCTTTGAATTTCAGCTCATACAAGACGGGTTGATTCGGGATATACAGTATACGAGTATTCGACGGACATTTTTGACGACAAAATATGAGTAAAGCATGAGGAATACGCAAAAACATTTATTTAATGTAATTCGTGAAATTTCCACTAAATGTAAATGATGGTGCTCATTGATTTTACATGCTTGCATAAAACACACGGATTTCGTCGATATGGGGAAAATACTTCCTTTGATTCCCTATGCCAAGGTTTTTGTCTATAGTTATCTTGATTTGATCCCATTCCGCCCAGTTCTTGAAATAATCTGGAAGGAATATATGGGATCAAATCAAGAGGAGAAAACTTAACAAAACATTGTCATAAGTTCCCGGTTGTTTTATGCAAGCATGTGAAATCACTGTACACTACCCTTTGTATTTTCTGGAAATTTCACAAGTAACATTAAATGAATGTGATATGCCGCTTTACCCATTCTAAATGTCAAAATGTCACGAATACTCGCAGATATCCGAAATCAGGACCCGTCCTGGAATCACGTAAAGGCGGCATTCGCGCCCATGTCGATTAATCAAGTTCAATACATGACACATTGACTCAATTCAAAAAGGGAATGAGGGGAAGCGAGGGAAATCCGGCGGGAGAGTTCAGCGACCGACAGGTGCCGGTGGGTTTCGCACCCGTTCAGCCGGGATCGAGGCTATCGTGCCCGAGAACCCGGTCGGAAATCCAAGCAACGGGAATCCAGGTCGTTCCGGGGGGCGGAGGTACGTGACGAAGAAGAGTCAAGAAACGTGAATATCCCAGCAGGCATGAGCATCTAGCCCCGATTTCCAGCTCACGCGCAAGCGCGATTCGTGCTGCCCAGCGGGGGAAAAACACTTTTGCTCTCGATCGTGTGAAGGCCCGAGACTCTGAATTCTTCGCAGACAACGACTCATCCAAACGCTATAAAGCTCGATGAACTCGACACAGCACCGTCATTCGGAAGGTCAAAAACATTCGACTTTCCAGAGCATTTGATGCCAGTATTTACAGTTGGAAATCTTTTTCTTTTTTCGGATCCAGTCAACCGTGCCTGCGATTTATCGTGTAAAAATCTCGATTCTTCCGAAGTGGAATTTAAAATATTCGAACTTCCAGAGCATTCGACTTCGCTATTCACAATCGGTGTCCAACTATTAAGACTTCGATCAATCGTGCAAACCTTACAGTTTTCTCTGAAGGCAGCAAAGCGAAAACAACATTTCCAAACCTCCCAAAAAATTTAGTCGCATTAAATATGACATAATTCCAGGTTCTTCTGAAAGTAAATTAACGGACAGGTTTGTCGTTTTATCAGAACCTGAAAACGTGTATTGGGTTCATTAAATTACTGTGAAAGATCTTATTTTTTTAGGGACGCACAGCAATTTTTTATTATTCAATACTAACTCGAGACGTCAGCATCACATCGAAGCACTCCAAAAGGTCACTTTACTTTTTACGCTTTAGAGGCAAGTCCACAAATTCTCACTCTCAGCTGGTATCCATTTCATGTCAAGTTGTACTCAGAAAATCGGACATTCGTACGATTTCCTGATGATCAGACAAGTTCCCTCGCCGTCTTTCGGGATCTTTGTCGGAGTCGAAAGCTAGCGAGGTGAGCCAGCAATGAAGAATTGCAAGACCCAAGAGACAACCAGTCCAGAGAAATCTTTCCTTCACTCATCAGTGCACACATGGTATTACGTGTAAGTCTGGCCGAATCACGCAATGCACCTTCGGTTTGGAACTCGTCCGGACAACGAGGAACTCCCACGCAGGGCGGCATAAAAGGTAGTTGCGAGAATCATTTATAGGAGCAGCATTCGCGATGTGATTTCCGCACGGCTGATGAATTACCGACGCATATACTTTTCCGTGTAGGACAACACTCTGATAAGTAGTTTGTTCTTTTTGCTGTCGAGGGTTCCCGTGGGGATTTTGGGGTTGCTGTCTTGCTTTTAAGAAAGTGAATTTCTCAAAAAACTGATTTCATCATAACTCTTCTTTGCGAGCTCCGTGATCCACTTCGAAAGGATGCAGAACCAAGGAATACTCAAGTTTTTGAAACAGAAATGACGAGCACACTGAGATATTTCGATAAACAAGAACTATTTTTCCATTCCGTTAACCCAAATTAAAAGATAAAACACCAAGTCTCTGTATTCTTCCGATTGCAGTTTTCATCTCTCCTGTTATCGCATTAGTATTTGTATTTTCACGACGAAGAAAATACAGTATTTTCTTGAATAATGCAAATAATTATCCTGGCATTTTTAACCTGTCATACACGCTGTATTTCTGGTCACTGACGTCCATTACAATACAAGGCAATTTCAGCGACAGTTCCCTTTCAGCTCTTGTACGTCTTGCAGGACTTGGACACGTTTTATTTTTAGTTATTCCATATGTTATGATTCCCTACGCTATTACTCGTCATGGTTTGTTGTTTCTTCAGTTTTGGTCAAGATTGCTTCATGACGTTACTTTAGATCTGTGCTGAGATTAAATTTTGTGAATTACCGCTGGAAATATTTGCAAGAAAGGGGTGGTAGTCATGAAGAGGAGTCTAGCGAATAAAGAAATACTGTAGTCCTTGTTCAACGCAGACTGAAATATCTCGAAGATCAAGTCGTGGGAGTAGAAAGAGCACAGCGGTCGGAATGAATTTTATTCATCAGCGATATTGTGTCCCCTGAAACCACAAGAAATTCGGGCTTTATTACGTCGACTTACCATGGAGTGCCCCAGGTATTCGGCTGCGTTCTCGGATATGTAGAGTAGCTTGCCGCTCTGCGTCATGATCATGAGAAAGCCGCTCATCGCCTAGAACACACAACAGGAACGAGCCACATTATGAATACACACCCTTACAATCGTCCACTCTACGTAGTAATTCATCCGACTCTTCAAAATCGTTTGCAACGGTCGGTCGGGCGCTTGTTCATCACCGTCGGCGCTCGCTGCTAGCCGTTCATCGTCCACGGATTTATAGTGAAGCCGCCAGAACTCGTTAAACAACGACCCCACACATGCTCCTCAAACAATCCTTGAAGGCTCAATTGTATCACTTTAACAATTACTAGGCAAGGTTGCATAATCGCGTCGGGACTTTTACCGCGACTCCACCTCAAACCCCATTTCTCTCGGGCGCGAAATACTTATCTCCATCGAATCATCGGACGGGAATGGAACGGAATTCAGCATCGAAAAACACTATTCCAGTTTGATTAGAGACCAAGTGCTTTTAGCAAGAGATTCAATGTATAATGAATCAAAATAAATTTAGTGATTTGAATGATCGGTTTCCGGCAAAAATATAATCATTTTCTAAATCTGAAACAAGCAGCGGAAATTATTCCGCATTAGTATTTTGAAAATCACAAGAACTGCGTAACAAGTCGACGGAATTTCCTGCATCCGAGAAATTATATTTCCGTTTTCTTTGCTAAACTTCGCCGGACTTACGACGAAAAAGCAATGAATAAATTGTGGTATGAATGTCAGGCATTTGGAAAATTGATACTTATTATTGTACATTTGAATAAGATTTTGGTCAGCTGAAGCATAACTAACACAGTGTCATAAACCGAGCGAACACCGCATGGAAGCATTCAACTCCAAGGTTCACCCGTCAATCACTGCCGTTCAAGAACTGATCAAATTAGAATGATCGAAACATAAAGTTAAAGACAACTGAGTATATATATGGGTCGCGTACGGTCACGAGGGTTGATTAATAAGTTTTTTCAATCGTGTATTTCCTCCACGACTCGAGTTCTTTTGAATGTACGGAGAGGGACAACATTTCTACACAGTTATTTCCGATAATTTATTGATGATTGCTTACTCAGAGGGAAATACAAGGAGTACTAAGATTTCAATTTGCAGTCAATCCCTGGAAAGACTCGAAGGAGTAAAGGTGTGCCTGTACGATGTTTAGTGAGTTCGCAGGCAGCAGAAGTGGTACAAATACTGGAATTCGAAAAATATATTGGTTGTCATTAATCCTCCAAATCTGAAAACCGTGATTCAACGAAAAATTTGTTGGATCTTGGCAATATTTCCGACATTGATGCAAATTGTGCAGAGTGCTGCTGGAGAGCAAGATTTTAATTTAATCACGGCTGCAAATTCAAATCGCTAGCAAATGAACTGAGTCTTGCTTATTATCCCACTAAAGTTCACAGGATTCCGACTGTGAAACTTGATTACTTAAAAAACTTCAATTGGAGAAGGTACTGAAAACTCCTTTATATAATCATCCTCATGAACGCAAGGCGATTTAAGCCGGGACCTTCGCGCCCAACAAGGCGTAGAAACACACGAACCGATTAGGCGCGAGAATATCGATCCAGGATCCACGCAAGATGAATCCTGGTACATTCACGCGGGTTCTCCAAGTACAAATAAGCTCGGGTTCCTCGATAAGCTCGGGTTGAGAACCCGGAGACGGAGACGCATCGGTTTCCAAGCATCCGAAATATTCGTGTCCGCCTGTTTATGTCACCCGCGCACAGCGGCTATATACTTCTTAATCCGCAATCGCGTCCGCTTTCCGGATTCGTTCCCCGAAACGGAACGTTACTCGTTCTTTGTTGCTATACCTTGCCCACAGCGTTCTCTTACTGTCGACACTGTCAACACTACTGACGGAATGTCGATTCTCCCGTGCGTATAGCGAGCCGGTGCAGCAAGAGCGGCGTCAGAATTCGAGGCATTTTGTCGGCTATTCGTGCGAGCATTCACGTTATCACACGGAAAAAAATGGTAACAAGCACATTGTAGCCTGTTAATTATCTGTGCTCTGATCACCTGGTACACACTGTTGCATTCCTGTCTCATCAAAAGCTAGGGCGTTCATTCGAATCGCAGATGATTAATAAACCCAGGCGCACTAACTTAACAGTTTTGAAAACGAAAGAGTGCATTACTTGTTTATAACTTGTGTATAACATGGATGCTCAGAAAATTAAATTTTCAATTCTAATTTTACCTTTCTGTTGAACATTTTCCTGGGATCCTTTCCTGTTCATCCGGAGAATATCGAGTTCCTTCTACACTGACCGACATCAAAGAATGCTTACCGACGCGCAGATGTATTTCAGACGATCTCGGCAGCGACAGGAACAACGAAATAGTATCAAGTGAGTGCCTAGGAGAGAAGAATTTCCCAAGTTCCTAAATAGGAAATGCCCCAGAGCATAAAAACCTAGAATCAGAAATTGGTGGAATCCTTTCTCAGCCATGTTATTTTATTTTTATGGAAATGCCTCTGAGTATGAAATGACACGGGGCATTTCAGAAGAATTCAAGAAATCCTTTTTAAGGAAATAAACACAGCCAAGCTCCGATTATCCGGGTTTAAATTCTTTGTGCGACAATGCATGCTTCACCGTTAAAACGTGGTCAGCAAAATGTTGATTTGACCTGCTACTTCGATCATTTTGGTAATACGCATTGATAAGTTTGGTAATACTGTGCAGTATAGTATTACGACGTTTTGCTTCTAAATAATTTTTGCATTTTTCGCTTGATATTCTTATGCAGTACAGTATTAGTATTCGAGGATGCGTAACATTTGACTATCCAATCAGGTCATTGCCCCACATGGTTGATTTTTTTGCTACGAGCTTCATTATCATGTAAAAAAAAAAAAAAAATCCTCGGGAAAAAGTCGGGAAATTTTAGATGCAATTTAACATGCGTAGCCAAAGAAAAGCTTTTCAAATGCTCGGAAACACCTTTAGGTGAAATGATATGCGGTTGAAGTTAACCTGGGATTTGACGATGTATTTCAGAGTCTCCATGCAGCAATAAACATTTTAAAAATAATCTATTACAGAGGAATGGTTCAGTAAAAATTTTAGAAATTAAAATTTTCGATGTTCAGTGTAAAGTACAAATTGAATATAAACTGTGAGACCCTGTAATCATAATTTATCGGATACGAATTTTCCTAAATATTCAGTTTCTCAAATGCGGATGGGACGCTACCCGAATTAACGCGGACGGATGAGTAAAATAAGGTCAGTCCAAGACACAATACGCAACTTTTTTACGCTCTTCTGCCGCTTCGTTATACGAACTTTTACATACGAGCTTTAACCGAGTTAGAACCACAGGTGGTACTTGGTGCGCAGGAGGTGGTACGCAAACACTCTCTCGCGCTAAACGTGGTACACTCAGAAAGAGAAAATAGTGCGAAGCCATGCGTTAGACTGTTAGACGGCATCTTCCCAGATTTCGGTCCAGGGCTCATTTTTAAAATATTTAGCATCCAGAGGAAATCTAAGAAGAGTAGTGTGTAGATGTGGATTGGAGGAGCAGAGAGAGAAAAAGTATACGACCAAGTGTCGCTCAGCGTCTGGCACTCGGAGGAAAAGAGATGCAGAGGTTTCTCAACTGCAGCGCAATCTAAACTCTAAAGGATAACCATGGAGTAATTTTGTACGAACGGCAGATGAAACTGCGGCAAAATGAACCAGTTCTCGGGACGAAGGTATATCGGTTTTTCGTGCTGGCCGAAGCAGGTGAAATACGGCACTCGTTGAAGAAACGCGAGGTGCAACAGGAGCGATCAAATCAAGGCAGAAAAACTGACGCGCGGCTGCAACCAGAGAAGCACCAGACGCCCGGCAGCAGATCGTCAGCCGTACGAACCAATTACTCCAAAGATTTACAGCTCAAATGATCCCTGGCCTTCGAGGCTCCACCGGGCGCTTTAATTGTGGGCAAAAGCTTAAGAAAACGACTGCAGTCCGCCTTCAGTTCTCGCAGATCACGCGTTGTTTCATTTCCAAGACTCACGCAAGCCCTATTCCGGGCGGATTTATGTCCACTTCCTTCTGTACCGAGCCCGGTGCAGATTCTGCCCGGAAAAGGTGGGAAAGGGGAGGGCTCGTTACTTAAACGCTCTGCTTCTTCTCCGCCTGATTGGACTCCTTGCATCAGCGTCCAGTACTATAGCAGGTTCAACAGCGTACAATTTTAATTACGTCCCCGCTTCACAGGGTGGCCCGAATGTACGCACTATGCCGGCCCGGACGACAGGCTAACCCATGTCGGATCGCCGCTGTTTTTCTTGTGTGCCTAGACTGAATTCCCAAGTCATCAAGATTCCGATTAAAAACGACGGTAAACTCCTGGCTGCATGGCAACACTACGAAAGTTGCATAAGAAATGTAGCTTGTTTCGAGCTACATGAGCACAACGAAATCAAACTATCCGTTATTTCAAAACGAGCTCACAAAATACAGTATAAGGTTACTTAGCATGGGGACATTTTCAATGATAAAACATGAGGAATTGTCGACATTTTTCCGTGCGTGGTGCCTTGTAATGCAGTTCTTCGATTACGTTTCTAAGTGAACATTTTCCGCACTAATGTTGTGCATATAACTTCATTGGCCAAATTTCGCGAGTCCATATTTCACGTAACCTTCATATTCGATGTCATCGATACAAAAATGTTTAAAGTCAAAGCATATTTTTATTGGAGCCTGTCAGATCGGAGGTATTGTTGTCATTGAAACATTTCACGAATACTTTACTTTTTTGGAGCACTCTAACTTCCTGTAAATTAAAAAAAAGTGAAAGTTTGACAGTTAGATCATTTGTGCTGACGCTGATTCGGTGAACTTTGGATTCTCTGTTTTCTCTCAGTTTAAACTGGTTGAGCAAAAATTCATGAAGTACATGTGGGGTATTTAGGAAGACTAATATGATTTTATAAAAATTACGTAAATTTCCTTAATCGATCCAAGGGAAGAATAAAGCTGGGTAAATTTTCGAACCACACCTCGGTAAATTTAGTGACTTGAACATAATCTTGTTCCGAATGCTTGATGAGTGATCGCAAGATAAAGTCGAAGCGTATGTGTGAAAAATCATCAACTATGATGCGTTGCAAAGAGGTTTTTCGGCTGCCTCGCACAGCATGTGCGAATATACACCTTTCTGGTGTATCTTCGAGTAGCTTTTACGTCAAGTGCATTCATTGATGATCAATAAATTCACATTTGGTAGAAGGTGAGAGTGTGCGAGGAAACGAAGCAAGCGAAGGAACGAACTGCAATTCGAAAAGGTCAGCACGGCACGGTTTATTGACTTGCAAGCTTCCGATTCAGCAGCATGTTTGGTCAAGTTTTTATTCGCGGCCGGGAAGCAGGGAAAATCGCCTAATGCGCAGCATTGTTCAGGTTCCCCGCGTCATTTCAAGATTAAGGGATGTTCCCGGGCCGTGCATACAGAAAGACAAACAGAAACCCCGTGAGAGGCCCCGGGATGACGCTGATAATCATTGCTGGGGATCGTGAGTCAGCAGGTCGCACCTCAGCGCCAAACGCTCACCTCCTGACCCGGGCGAAGCGAATCTTTTCGCGTACACAACCCCCCTCCCCCTTGGAATCTTCCAAGGTTTTCCAGATGAATTCCTTTCTTTTTCCTTTTCCTGACAGCAGTGCATGTTTAGTACCCTCAACTTGGTCTTTGAGGGACAACTGCGATAGTGTTCCCTTCTTTGCTAGTTATTTTCGTGCACCCCGATCTTGAAAAAATATTTCAACTTCTTGGAGTTGCAGAGCCCTTTTCCAATGAATTTTCTTGGCGGAGCCCCTAATATATACCTCGCACATTGAAGACTGGAAGAAACGGTAGATTTTTCTTTTCTATGAATATGGGTTTGAAATTCCATAACTATTGTTGGACATGATGCGCTTTGATATTGCATTTCTTTCCTTTTCGGGTTGCTTTTTTTCTCAATTTTTTCGCCGAGACCCCCCAGAGTGCGGAAGAAACCCTACTCGAATTCCATGGAGGACAGGTTGGAACAAGTAATCTGCGATCAGTAAAAATCGCTGACATCGACTTGGCCCAGTTTCGAGTTGCGCCACGTTTTCAAGGAAACGCTGTCTTCAAAAATATGGTCGGAAATCATGGATAACACGAGCCAAGTTTTGAGTTTATTCTTTTAGCGATCGACAGTTATTTTTTTTTTATCCTGGAACGAGTATGTCAGATTATATTCAAACCTTTCGAATCAATTTTGAGAGATGATTGAAACGCTGTTAGCGAAGAATCAACGGTAGGTCTAGAAAGTGAAATTTATTTTTTCGAGATGCGATATCATCATTTTATGTTTTTACCCACTATTTTATTTCAGCCATGGCCATTCTTGAATCATACTCTGGAAATTGATTTTTAAACGCATTTCAAGTAGCAATGTGATTTAAATTGTTTGAAAAAAGCGTTGAATGCTGGAAAAATTTAGCTTCTCGCCATGTAAAGCTTTTGACAGATAGTTTTTATTTAATTTTTCGAAATTATTCTGGGTCACGGAGTATTGCATTAAGATAAAGTCAAATATTAGAAAAGCTGATCAAAATTATCTTTGGTATGACACAAAACTTAGATACCGTTGTCCCTTTGAAATAATCACTACGTTAGACGTACAGCATGCCCCAATCTTAACGACATCGTGTCAGATATTGTAAATATTTTCGAGTTTTCAATTTCAATTCCCTCGAAGATTCCACTACTTCATATCGCCACTGACCATAAAAATACAGGCTGAAGAGTACTGTCCCCGAAAGAAAACGATTTTGACAGAGGTGTCCTCAAGTCCACAGCAAGGAAACGGAACCGAGAATAATTTATTGTTCTCTCCTTATCGCGATATCGGTTTTTGCTTGTCTTACATCCTCGCAAAAAGTCTTCACACAAGCGACTAGCGGAATATGGTCGCGTCCCTTGAACAAGCCAACTCCAAGTAGAGGAACTCGTCGCAATTAACATATTGCGACATCGAGTCGAATACGAACGTTCGGTCATGACGAAAGGCAGGAATTAGAAGAAACGAGCGAACAACACAATAAGAGAAGCTCCGGAATCGGAATTTCTATGTGGCTGAACGTTTCTAGGTTGTAGTAATAACGCCTCCGATAGCGAAGAACACGTGGACTCATTAGAATAAACCGGGTCAATCAGTCGAACTCTCACACGACCAACACGCTTGTTTTGGAAATATTTGCCGCACTCGTTGTCGCAAGTCGCAACGCAACGGAAAGTGCGGTTGACAGGTGGTTATTTGCGATAAATTGCACTCTGTGTGGGGATGAAAACGTGGCAATTTCGATGAGCTCGCGATTGAGAGGAACAGCGGGGCACTGAGATGAAGATGCGGTGCGAATGAAGGCATGACGGGGAAGCGATCCGGAAACTCCGGGAGATTTCACCTTAAAAATGCTCACGTGCTGCGTGAGAAGAGGCGAGGAAAACAAGTCGCACGTTAAACGCGCATTAGGAAAGGAAGCGAATCTAAATTCAAGGCGCATGCCGCGGTTATTTGCGTTAAGCTGAAGAGGCTGAGATCGAATTGACAGCATAATTTCAGGGAGTTTGATTGGCATGCAACCCGTGGGACGGCAAATTCGGAGCTGAACCCGCGGAGAGCGTCTAACACTCCCTATGGGATCCTGGTCACGGGGTCTTTGCTTGGCGAATGAATCGCTTCGAACCAGAGCGAACCCTCAGGGGACTTCGGAGAAAAATGCTCGGGTCGGTCGGTTCGTTCGGAAAATAATTAGTACCCCATCAAATTATTTCTCCAACAAAATTCAAAACCGAGCCAACGTCTCCACATATTATTAGCCACGCTTTTCCACGCAGTGCTATTTTCCAAACCACGGTTTTCAATACTTTTTTTTATTGTGCCACCGATAAATTATGACACTCGTTGCTTACCAAGTGACTTCAACTCAAGTGCAAAGCACACTCATATTTTACAGATTTTGTATTTCTCAGGAATAGTGAAGTGAGTCAAGCAGCCTTCATTTATTTCTGTATTTATTCTTTCGAAAATTCGTTTCATCTTTTTTTTTACATTACGTGTCAATATCATTTACATCTTGCTAATCTTCTTTCTCGTTTATGCAAGTCAAATTTGCATTCAATTCTACCAACAAGTATATAATTTCAATTTTAAAACATGTTACCTTTTGTTAAACATTCAGAACTAGGCTTGAAAAAATGTGGTAATAATTTGTAAGGTGGCTCTCGAACCCCTGTAGTGGTACTGTATATCAAACCATCGTTTGAAAAGCCATGCTTAAATTCGACAGTGGCCCTTGATTATCCGGGTTAATGAGCAGATCCCAGTTTTCAAATCGGTTAAAATCATACATGAACACGAATAATGTTCATTCTACAATGACCTGAAGTAAGCTTCCAGCAGTATTCAGCAGTCCTAGAAAGATTTTGATAATCTTCACACGTGACGTGAAGGAATTTTCTTTTATGTGCGGTGTATCGAATTAACCGCACATTCAGTCCCAAAAACAAAGCTTCCTGGTGCTGAGGGCAAAATTCAGGCATACTTGGGGAAATGTATTTGAAAGACGGAGGAGTGATGATGAGCGATGTTACTGAGCAACCCACGCGTCAGACTGATGAGCCAAGCCAGGGCAAAGCAAAAAAAAAGGAGGGGAAGAATTCGTCGACGGCATTCGGGTCACGCCTACCCAATCGAATCGGGTTCGAACCCGAAACCCCCGCGGTACTTATTCCGCTCGCCATCTTCCCGAATTACATCTGTTGTTTATAATTATCGGCTCGGCTGACGGAGGCGAGAAGTGCTCCTTCGCCAGTGGTGGCACACCGCTTTCCCGCGGCCCTCTAATTTTCCTGTCGCGCAATCCGGCCCACTTTGTGCTCAGGATGCGGCGTTTCATCCCAGCGATCCGCTGCTGTGTGAAGGATGCAATGTCGCCTCGCGAACGCGCTCAGCTTCCGATCGTCGACCCAACTGTCCTGTGCATTTCCCAGAATTTTCCTCGTTTTTTCCCCGTCAAAATGTGGAAAGAGGCCGAGTGTATTTGAGCAGCACGGCTGTGCTACATACAACTAACACCTCATTCACTCCTGTCGCGTCTATATCATTCACTGTACCTGTATTTCCTCCCAAAAATGAAAAACGAAACGTAACTGTGAGTATGAGAAGCATCTTCGTTGAATCCAGTTCATTCAGAATCATACGATTGCGTCGATTCTACTCATCATGCTTCACTTGGCAGCTTAATTTCCACAAAAAGAAAAAAGGAAAAAAAATGCCACACCTCAACCCTCGAAAAAAAATTTATAGAAAAGATTGTTCTCAAGTAATCATGCCCTTTATCTGTAAGTCTCTGCCATCAAATCTAAAACGCAATCAAAAATTATGCACACGTCGTTGTTTCAAGTCAATTTCCGTCAAAGATTAGACGAATCTTAGTCCAGATTAGAATGCGCTATTTCCCGCGGGAAATAGCACATCTTATACTGTATCAAGTGCAAGCGAGTACCTGTACACAGGCTCTGCTAAAAAGATGTTACAGAAAAATATTTGAGAATAAATCATAGTGCACTGAGGTGATGCCTCGTTACGATGGAAAATTTGAACTTTTGTGGACTTCATCATGATTTCATGATACGCCCTACTCCTCACTCTTGAATCTACAGAAACAGCTCCAAGGACAGAATCATTGCAGATATTCAACCGAAGAAAAATGAAAAAAATGGAAGGCGTAAAATATTATTCAATAAAACATCAGTGATTTTTATTGCTTTTTTTCTGCCACGATTTGAATTCATGAATTGTGCATCAATGTACGTACGCAATCTTTGAATGTCGTCGCGTATGAGTTACTGCTGGAAGGGGAAGAAAGGACTGATGATTCCCCCACTACTTCGCGGCATTTTTTATTCGTTTTCCCACTGACATTTTCGAGAATTCATTGAGCAAATAAATTTAGATTCTTCATTATTTTGATCGGATTTCGTTCTCGTTTTATGGCTTGGCATCCCTCCTTTGCGACAGACAGGAGGAAGGACACAAGTTCAATGAAATTCGCGCGTGTGAAGTTTGAAGGAAAGGAAAAACATCTGCTGCTCAATTAAAGAGGCAGATCGGTAAAGACCTGACGGCAGCAATAAAAAAAGGTGTTCCTTGCAAAACTTTCCCGACGAAAACTCCTTCGAAAGGACTTTCATTTTTAGTATATCTTATCGAACTCTTGAGCAATGGCATGTAATTCCTGACATGATCTGACTGACTTGAACGGTCAGAATGTAATCCAGCAAGCAAAAACAACTGCATTTTCCATCAAGGTTCTTTGATTGCCCAACTGTCATTCCATTCCCGTTTCAATCGTTATTTGGTTCCAGCAAGAAGTTCCCTGAAAATTGTTCCTAATGTGGAATATCTTGCTGCGAAACATTCAGGAATAGTTTCCAGTTATATTCGGATTTAAAAAAAAAATCAACTTTTTGTTTAGAAAATCTCTTGAGTATTTTATCTTGAGTTACAGGTGCAGTAACCTTTATTCTTTTCATTGAGACCTTCGTTTTTGAACCTATGAAATATCCCTTCATGTTGACACGTTTAAAATGAATCCTTTCTGAAATAATGTGTTTACTCAAAAATAAGATGGACTTTATTACGAAACGAATCCTGTTATTTATGCGCCAAAAAATGAACTGTGAATTTAAGACGCATTTTCATTGCCTCCAATCCCTTCAGAACCATGTTTAATGTGCATGGGCTTGATCGCAGGCGAAGGCAAGTGAAATTAACGTCGGATCCTTCTCCGCGACAAGCGGCAATGTCAATCAGAACCCTCGTTCCCCGGGTTCCCGTAATGAAGTTCCAGCGGGACAGTCAAAGGGCAAAATAAAGGGCGTGAGAATTAAACTGGGAGATAAGGAAGCTGGGAAATCGAACCCGGGCGCAGACTCCGCCGCGCCGCGACGACGTTTACGAGCCTGCGGGTTCGATTTATTAAGTTGTCCGAGCGACGAATAGTGAACCGACTTGGGCGAGCAGCTTTCATCGTGTGGACAAGCGAACAGAGCGATTGCGATAGGAAACGTCGGAGTCATTGAGCGCGATTTAAGACGGCCGGAGAAACTCGACTGCATGGGTGGTACAACTCCGAGGGAATGCCACCAAGTTCTTTCCATCGTATAACGAGAATACAACTACAATGTACTGTACTAAACTACTGTGTCGTAGTTCGTGTACTAGATTTACACAAACTGGGAACTGGATTTTGGGTTTTAAAAATCGGACGTGTTGTCCAATTTTTATCCAAAAGTTGTCCCATCAGATCCTTCCAAAACTTGTCCGTTTTCAACCCAAAAGCCATCCAAAAGCAGTTGTCTTTTGGATGAATTTTGGATAAAAATCGGAAAAGTTGTCCAATTTTTCCTTGTCCGAAACTTCGCAAGATTCTATAGGATAAGTTGCTTTGGAAAAGTGTTGAGTCAAAAACGAACCTTTTCTTGCTCAGTGGGCTGCTGGTGGACTCACACCATAAAGCTTGTGTACACGAAAATCTACACACTGATTTCTTTTGTCCCGCATACATTCATCACAAGAAGTTCCTCCGCAAAGGTCTTCCCTGCATCACGAATTATTCCCTGATTTTTGCCGTAAACATATAGTACATCTTTAAAAAATACATTCAAAATGTGACGATTTACAAATAATCCGCTTCATGATTTACTGTCGAGAAAATTTCTTCACGAAAATTCAAGAATGAAACTGAAAAAAATAAAGGAAAAAAGTAGAAGCATCTCGATTATGCATGATGGGAGATAGAATGAGCGCTAGAAACAGGACACACACAATTTCTTGTGACTGCTTTGTCTACAATTAGAATGAATTACCGATGAAAATAACATGCACGAGGAGCAGGAGTAATTATCTAAAACAAGAGGGCTCCAATCGTGAATAACTCCAAAACCTCTGACTTTTGGTCATGCGAACATAGGGATTAAAAACTTTGATCAGTGACCCAAATGCGAAGAGTACAATTTTGCTCTTTCGTCTGTTACAACGATAATTTTATCTCGGAAGTTTCTACTCTCGCAAACAATATAAAGTTTACGAATAGCATAAATTTTTCGCTTTCCGGAGTTTATTGCATTAGGATTTTTTTTTCACAGCAAGGATACTCAGACTTGGATTCCGATCGCCCTGTGCATATTGCATCTCACACAGGCATTCATTGAAAGCGTGACACGAGTTTTATGGAAATCCACATATGATCCTCAAACTGATAAATCAATCTCTGACCATCATGCGGGTTTTCCTTCCTTAATTCGGGGGTTTAATGTACAAAATATTGTAATTTACAAAATTAATAATAATTTACGAAATATCGTGTCAGATGTCCGCGGTAGTGGAGATACCATTCCTCAATTACCGTCTAACCGCTGAACTCGAACAAGAATTTGCGCGAGTTCTTCTTCTTCGAGTAAAGAGATGTCGGAATAATTTCGCGGAACAACGGCACGAGCTAAGTTACTAGGAAACTATGCAAGCACCCCTTAGATGCACCACGGGTTCATAAAATGAGAAGTCCTGCTGGTGGCCCCGACATGAGCCGGGAATATTGATGATTTCGCCGCCGAACAGTAGGAACTCTTCCTTCAGCCCGGCTGTCTTTGTTCGCGCGCCTAAAGGTTTAACGCGAGAGTTCCGTCTTCCCGACGTCTCAATGACGAATGGAGCTTTATGAAGCTGTTTCGCCACGGGAAGGATTTCCTCCGGGCCCAGAGACCCAGACTCGCATGAATCGCATCCCGCAAAAGCCCCATGCATCACGATCGCTCTTGCACCCGTCTTTTATTGTCTACATTGAGCTAAACACACCCCCGTTCATCGACGAACCAGAGAGATGCGAAACAAAGTTCAAATCCGCCCCTGTATGATCTGAGGAAGATTCAGCTGCCAAATCGGAAATGCGACTAACAAATTTGAATCGTGCTGAGAGGACCGCAAATACCTACACTCTCTAATTACTGGGTTACCCATTTTAAAATGATAATAATAATAATAATTAACGTGCTTTAAACACGAATACTAACTGTAATGGTGCTCAAGGATAATTTTTAATCCAGCGATTGTCAGATTTCTTCTATTTTGTGGAGCAAAATCAAGGTATAAACGAAAATATTTTTGTTTACAGGGATATACTCGGTAGAACGCCTTTTCCTGAACCCGTTGGACCATTTAACAATGTTTTGCGCAGACTGACCAATACAAAATGTAGCCGATTTTCTCTACGCAACATTTTTTCACATCAGTAAGTGGGTAATCACGTTCTCCTGTATTGACTAATCGGATGTTAATCGAATGATGCACAGTAGTTCAAAGCGAAAATTCGATGTTTTTACTACAGAATTAAACGCACGGTTTTTCTGCGTAACATTTTGAATCGTTCAACAAATATCGTCGAGGAAAATCTGTCACATTTTTCTCTGATCAACCCTGCATAAAAGGGGTAAATTGAGAAATTCTTTCAGGAAGAAAATAAAAGCGGAAATATATGTTACGGGGTCAGATTGGCTATACTGTACTAGCACAAAATCCCATATAGCCCTACTGAATAACCAGTCAAATTTACGCTGCAACGCTAGGGCTTTCTCGAAAATGGATTTACTTTCTCGAAATTCTCGCTGTATAGATAAATTCTAGCATTGAATAAATTTATGTTTTAAATTTCCGTATTTTAATCTGACAAACGTTTGGTGTAGGTCGTTGCATTGGAGCAGGTGTGGGACGCATATTTAGAGCTCTAGTGAAAGTCGCTTTTTTCACCATGACACGATCATGACACGATCAGTAGAAGGCGAGAGAAAGATGGATGATCGATGAAGAGAAAAATCCATCTACGCGTCTTGAATTCCGACTCCGGAAGGTCTCGATCGGCGTTTCATCAAACCCGATCACTCGACCAAGTGAAGGGAAAAATGCTGCATCAGCCTCAGATCGAGAATTTTGCCACCGCATGGCCAATGACTGGAGAGACCTCTTATAGGCAAGAATTAATTAGCGAGCGATCGAAACCCGGGGAGATTGGGCACCTCCACGAGACGAGACTTATATCCCACGCTGCAGATCACTCGCTGATGAATTCTGGACCAAAATATGCATCGACAAGAGGAAAAAATAAGTTGGTCACCACCCGGGCGATACCCGGGATTTTCCATCAAATGGTGTAGAGGTGTTAGACCTGTACTAGTTTGTATATAACTTGTGTTAGACCGTTTTGGGGAAAGATTCAATAAAATAAAATAAAAGAATTCCATGCTACAGATTCATTCACGGTGAACTGATGCTCGTAAGCCTTGAACTCGGGCAAACTAATTTCTTGTAAAATATGCTCTAGCCCTGAAGCCATAGGGAATGACCAGTACGATTGTATGGTGCAGGTGGACGCACTCTACAATTAACGATCGTGTCTACAACGATTTTCTCTGTATAACGAATTTTTCGGTTCTACTGGGTTCTCTCTCCATGTTTAGGGGTTCTCCACGATTTTTTTTTTGGTCTCTATAAATTCGTTGTAGAGAAAGTCCACCTGTACACCTGTGCAACGTGAACACGGCATGCTCATAAAGGGGTTCGATCCACACACACACACACACAAAGTCGGAAAACCCGGACCGAGGATCCACGGGCGATTTAATTCTTTTTTTCTTAGTTATTCACGTAAGTTTGCTTTCAAAACTTCCCGTGGTAATTTAACTGACTGAAATTCCGTACAAAACTTTCCCGGTTATCAATCGTCAACGGCTACAATAATATCGATTGTAATCTTTCCTTTTATCGCTTGAACGCCCATCGAAGGAGATTTCGTTCCGTAATTCACTAATATTCGATCCACCTTCTCATAACCCCCAAAGTTTGCTCAACACGCCGACGTAAATTTCCACAAAAGGTCTTTTTTTTTAAACCCTGATTATGTACTTGTATTGTATCAGATACAGTACTACTTCGGCCATTCCAAGAAAACCCTAGAACTCGATGCTGCTTATTGGGTTCCCCGCCAACGCTTTTTCTCGCCTACCCACGGGCAACGTGGGCCTATCGAAGATCTCCCGTCCCCCGCTTATCATGACATGTAGACACAAAATGTTAAATTTCTGAAAACTGCCTAGAAAACTGAGTTGATCAATAACATAGTTTACAGCGAGCCCAACGGCAGGCAAAACAAAAATTAACCGTATTCACGCGGATGTAGGTCTCGTGCGACTTTATATGGACCACACCGTTTTGGTCAGCTATTTCTTGCATTTGAAAATTTTTTCCGTTTCAAAAAACTCGATTTCCCGAAGATAAATGAAAAAAACGCATAAAAATGTTGAAATCATTTCGCGGATTTACCGCAGTAAACGTATAAATCAAATCACGTATCAAAACAGAAGCTTTGTTCGTTCATTATAGATGTGCTAGGGCAGAACAACAATGGCCGACTGAATTCTTGAAATAAAATTTCATCTGATGAAACTCCTCCGATTTTTTGATCTGATCAGAAAATCGGAGGAGTTTCATAAAAGTCACATTAATCACAGGAACAATATTTCATCGATCCTAAAAACAATTTAAAAAACAAACTGAGTATCGGTTCATGGTGAATCATTTGCAAAATCGCAGTATTATTTTTTTTCTTTCGATAAAGCGAAAAGCGATAGCCCACGTGGAAAAAATTAACATACCATATGCTCATTTCTATCCATTGTCCTAAACTCGCATACTTTCGCGGAACGAGAGGAACAAATAGGGTAAAATAGAATATTTTCGCTCACCTTGGAGAATCCGAGATTCGGCGTCGGCGCGGACACCTCGTGGCGTTTGAAAACTGCAAGAGAAAAGAAAAGCGGGGTAAATGAGTGTTGCACATGGCAGTATGCGATGATGAAGCAACAAAGGAAAAAGTGTCTATCTAGAGAGACGAATGAGGAGAGATGCGCCACACATGACGACGTCGAGTGCGGTAAAGCACGATTCGGACGAGAAAGCGCTCGTCATTAAAATAAGCCACGATTCCGGTCCGATGCGAGCCAATTACTTCGTGAATGAGGGGGGGGTCTGCAGTGTGGGTTACAACATAATCGAAAGCCCGGCGCGTAATTGATTCAAGAGCTGACCACGTTGACGCCTCATCCAGGGAGGTGGAAATTAGGGTGACCTCTTGACACCGAGCGAGTTCGAGCCGGCGGGAATTATTCTGATGCGTTGACAGGAAGCGGGATTTTTGGAGGAATTCTCGCGTCAACGGTGACAGGGACGAGGTGTATGTGGGCGGGGAGCGTTTTCGGGGTATTTTGCCCCGTATTCCCTGTCGACGCCTCATCGCCGGGCTGCCAAAATGACGGGTGACCCCTTGGGTCAGGCTCGGGTCCGGCGTGAACGCGGCCACCCAGACTGCACGTCAGCGAATTTCTTTCCCCCCGCAGAGTTCTTCCCGCCGAATAGTTCCTACTTCATCTTGCCAGCGTGCGTCCGGGTGAGGAAAAGAGAAGGAACTCACATCCGGACGCGAGAACAAAACAAGACCAGTAATGAATACATCCCGGCGCGTGACGTTCGCTCACGTCGCTCCGAGTTTTTCCTTTCTGAACCCGGCTGGCCTTTTCCAATATCCCCCGGTCGTATTATGAACCCGTGATTGCCCTTTAAAGCCTCATTCCCGCGCCGCAGGGAGCATCCTACACCCCGAATTACACGTCCGCGTTCCTGACGACGTGAGGGATGATCCGGATTAGTTCAACTCTGGCGTCGAGCGACGAGTTGCAAAATCCCGCCCGCGGAACCCATCGTCACGAGTCGCCGCGATGATTTTCTCATCAATAACGCTATGGAGTTCATGACTGCTCCACATCTCCCATCGGGGATGATTCGTCAAAGATCCGCGTTGCTCAACCGTGGCTTGACAGCTCCGGAACAAAAAGCAAAAAACGCAAAAAAACTGTCTTGAGTTGACCCAAGAATTCCGCACGTTTTCCCCCATCGATCGATTCTGCATCGAAATCGGGATCATCTCTTCCATGAGCTCTTTTAAGCTGGTTGGGTAACGTTATATCAGACCTTCTCCCACAAGCTGTTCCGAGTCTTTTAAATCGTAAGCCAGTGTTGATAATTTAACTTATCCGCTTTCCCCCTCTCACAGTGTTTTTTGACCCGAAGATAATCTTCCATTGCAAATTTACCCATATAATGCTTGCAGTAAATCGAATCTCCCACGAATTAAGCTACGTGCCTGCTGGAGTATCAGATTTACGCGAATATAGGATCCCCTGAGAAAGTTCACGGAAACAATCGGGGACAGCCAATATTCGGAGGAAAGCCTCAGTTATTACGAAGTGTGGCATTCAGTCGAAATCATAAGGATGGAAAGAAAAACGGCACGAGAAAAGAAATCCTGAAATTAGTAGGAAAAGCACACAAGTAATTTTCCGGCGTTCTAAATGTTTCATGACTGGTTTTTAAAGCCAATTTAATATCTAAAGATAAAATTTACATTTTTAAGTGTCTTGAAATATCAGCGAGGACATAGACCGTAATATGTTATACGCCTGAATTTCCCCGCCAAAATTTCAGCAACTGTGTCACTCCAAACTATGTTTCCGCCGAAAATTACTGCCCAGAATTAGGGCGCTGCTCATGGTATGTAACATCGAAATGCATAAAATAAAATAAATGTGCACAGAATTGATTAGGCTGGGCGGATTTTAAAAATTTTATGAAAAAATAATAAATGTTTTCTTTTGTTGTCAGTGCTGCTAGAATACGGTGCATCAAAAATACGTAAAGCCGTATACACCATGCACATCGACTGATGCCACCTCAAAGCGTTGTGCTGTGGTGAAGAAAACGAGCCATGAATTTATGAGGGAGGAGGGTCTGATTCTCAAGATTCCCAGAGGATATTTTAGGGGGATGCCAACTCTTTCTTTTTTTCTGTTTGATGGAGGAATGGTTGGTTGAGGTTATGAGGATCCCAGGCCAATTTTGTGAATATCTGAAAATAATTTGAGGTATCCCTTGTAATCAGAGCGGATGCAGGAACGTTTCTGATTTTCCGCCCCCAGAAAACCCATGCAATCATGGAACAACGTAGCAGGTCTGCAGCAGCGCCTCCCACGAGCAGAGAAGACCGCAGGAGACCGCAGGTTCTTCTCCAGCCTCTTATCAGCGATCGCGTCAAGCCCATCACGGCGCTCAGGTTTTTGATCAAGCACCTCATGCCGCGACTTGGTGTTGCAACGCGGCCGGATCCAACCTTGGATTATCCGCGCAGAGATCAGAAACCCAACCGCAGTAATGGGACCGAATCCTCATACCCCATACCGATCATTTCCCTCGAAGTCGAGAAATGTGGAAAATCCCGGGGTTACTACACTAAAATCATCCGAAATTCCGACTCTTTGTCCTCTCGGGATCTCGTGTATCCCGAATAAACCCCAAAGAAATTCAGAAACGAAACGAACAAATAAATTTCTAGGAATTCTTCACCGCAGTCCACTCGATTACTCCCGTGCACTTGAACTGTTGAACTTATCCCGAAATTGTACCTGTTTCAAGAAAATGCAGTACAGTATAGTATTTCCATGTCCCTTCTGGATGGACAAGCACGACCATCAGTGACATTGCTAAAAGAAAACTATAATCTGCTGCTACATTTAGCTAACGCATATGACACCTCCAGCAACGAGATGTGCTCACGGGGTCTTCTCAAAGGCAGCACATTCTGCTTCAACATACTTTTGAAGTTAAAAAAATATCCAGATTATGGCACTCAAGATTTTACTGCATTGATTCCAGGACAATCTGGCGTAAGCCCGGCCTGGCGCCTCTGCACCACACCACCGTTGCTACGCTTATAACTGGTTGAAAATCCCTAATATACATTAATCGTCGAGAATTTTGCAGCTATCCACTTTGGGGCTCACTCAATTGTAAAAAAAAAGCGTTTGCCCAAATACGTGCCCGAAGTGAAGTATATTATATTTACTCTTTTTTGATTATCTATCCTTGGTCTTGCGATAATTATCCTGTACACGTTGATGTTTGAGCTCTAATTTTCACGTCCGCAACTCTGTCATCGTGTCTGAGCAACTATACATTGCGTTGAGTATATTTACTCTGAAAGCTAAAACTGAATAAAACTAGCTTGAGCCCTGAAACTTTCGCTTTTATGCAATTAATATCGAGTTTTGAAAAAATATTTTGTGGAAGATTTTCGAAGTATTTTTCGTCTTTCCAAAGTGAGAAAATTAGCTATAGTAATGCAGATTATCCCCTACACTACACTATGTATTATACATACAATCGTCATCCATATAATGACACATCTAAAACAGATGCAGCATGAAGGTCATCTGTTTTCTGAGGTAAATGAAGTATTGTAAATATATTGAACAAAAATCCAAGATTCTTCACACTATTTGCTGCAAAAGATAATTTGAACGAATTTTTTTGTTCCAAGTACGCATTGACAAATACAACCCGGTTTTTGAACGCCATGAACACCATACAAAAAATTGGCTACCATTGAACACATTTCTTTTTCCCCACTATGTACAATACTGTAATCCCTGAATGGATTCAAGATGGTGCTGATTTCAGGATTTCTTCAAAGATCCCAATGCTGCAAAGTTTCTGAAATATTTGGAGGATGTCCAAATGTGCTGGAGGATTTTCTTTATAATTTAATTGAAGATATAAACACTTATAAAAACGTTGGACGCATTACCTATGACTTCAGGCGGAAAGTAGGCAGCCTTCGTATTTAAGAATATCATCAAGATACGAACTTCTGATTCTAACCTTGGCAAATGGGAATGATAGTAATGTACCTGTAATACCATGTTCGTTCCGTGAAACTGCAACTGACTCGTAGAAACGTTCTGCAAAAAGTCGAACGTCTTGCTGCTTGAGGTCCCGCCACAGTACGTTTTTTTTCTTCTTTTTTCATTGCCATAGCCCATGTACTGGTCAAAATCGGTAGCGATTTGAGATAACTATCATCGAGGAAAGTATTCCCGAGGAGATTTTTTCTGGTACACTATTGTATCAGTCCTTCAATGGTGGAAAAAGCCTCTGAAGCCCTTCATTACCTCGGGAAATTTGTGGCCATCTAGCAGGCTAAGAAAAGCAAACCAGCGGAACTCCTCGAATCAGTCATCATCATGCTACTAGCACCACAATAGTTCCATTCGGTCTGTAATCATCACCAGAGACCAGCATTTCCTCGGCAAAGAAAAAGTCGGAAGATGCATCGCGTGCGGTTGTGCCGCGCTACAGGTGTCTAAAGGGACCCTCGGCTTCCGGTGGGAAGTGTTCGGTTTCTCCGCAACCCACGGACAGAACCCTGTTTTCATGAAAATCCGCAATCTCGGACCAGGATGAACTCGAATCGCGGCAGAAAGTGGTGCGCGCTGACCGCGCCGCAAACGATCGGGCCCGAAATCACGCGTGATTACGTTCAAACTACGAGCACGTGACTGCAACGGCCGGATTGCCAGCCGGGCATCCGGCCAACTAGACAAACTCCGATTCGGGAAAGCATTGAAAGGAGAAAGAAAAAAAAGCCTCTTGGAACTGCAAACGGCGTTACAATTACACCCTGATGACTCCAATTTTCACTCTTTCTGCCGTTTGACCGCGGACAGTCCAAAAGCTGTGCAGATCATCGCCGAGGCCTGATTGAGGTCCATAAACGTGGCCGACAAACGGTCGAGCAACCGACGCACTCGCAATTTCCCGGATTTTCTTTACATGAACAATCCCTTGTGGCATTCTGGATTGCATGGGCACTGCTGTCGACGAAAAAACCGTTGAGAACCTTCCAAGTCGCCTGTTATACTTGTTCAACAAAATGAATGGCTGTATTTCAAACCCGTAGTGATCGGGATAGCTTTCAGGATTTCACCGCGACTTCAAGTACTGTTCGTGTGCTAGATCTAGAACATGAAGAGCTATCGCGTATTGACCTGATTACAGGCCACAGCCTGCACAAATTCGATGCATAATCTTTGAAAGAGATTGAAAAAGAATAATTCAGCGACGGATTCGCCATAGAGGCATCAACCAAGAAATGCCCAAACTTTATTTGGTGGTGCTTCGTTAGGTTTCTTTGTTTTCTTTCCGGATTCTCATATGAGTTCGTGCAGTCGTTAATTAATTCAAACTCTTATAGAATTCCTCAGAATAATTGAAGTTATTAATCTGTGTATCCGCCAAATGCTCCCCTTTTTTAAATGTTTTCCGGTCTTTATCCACGTTTTCCTGCAAAAAATTGGAACACGATCAATTTGTGATTTATGATTGTCGAAATACGTTATTTTTGACACACCGAATCATTAGCATTGAAGGAAAAAGTTTTGAATCATCGAAATTTTTAATTCATCGAGGGACTCGAATATCCCGAACGAGAACAAATTTCGGTGATTTGAAGAAAGTTTCGCATTTCTACTCGAAATATTTTCTGGAAAGCGTCAAAATGTTGGAATTTCGACCGAAAGGCGGCTTTGCTGCTGTTCTGTGCTAACCAGCAATAATTTTGCTTGCGTATCCAACGAATTGAATCAATACTGATGTTGCACCCCGTACTCACTTACGTGCGGCTTAAATCTTGAATTTAATTTGCTGGATATATGCTGCCAGTGGTTAGTCTGTCGCTGAAAGGTTCTTTCTTGGAATTTAATCGCAGCGAATGAACTTTGAAAGGATGTCTGAGAAGGAAAATAGTACATTATAACATAATGTTGAATTGTTTATTCAATTGACTTCATAGCCGTTGGATCCGAGCCATGCAGAGCATGGAAGCAGTTCGGAGGAGTCTCGCAGCGAAATCGGTCGGCGCTGCCCCCGCACCAGCCTCGCCAGCGGCAAGTTCGGAGTGGATAAATACTCCCGGATAAAAATTAGTATTGCGGCATTCCGGCATTCCTCCGCTGCTAACCCCTTCCCCGGGTTTTTTATAACCAGCCACTTTTATACTCGTTGCCGGGCCGAGTGATTCCGCGCATTAATTCGCCGCCGGAAGGCTCTCGTTTCCACCGCGGACGCGTACGTTATGAGAATGAACCCTTCGCGGATTTCCTGCAATGCTCAGAGGCGCAGTGGAGTGATGAATTCCTCCAAGTGCTTGACGTGAGCCCCAACCTCATCATCACTGTACCTGGGGTACTACTTTGATCATGCGCCAGCGAACCAGACTCCAAGAATGAACTCACCTTTGGCTCAATTTCGTCGAAACTGAATGGGCACTTTCATCGGACCATGAAACTGCTCCACTCGCTGGAATTCCGCCTTTCAACGCTATCTCACATCCAATAAATTATTCATATGCTCCACTGTTTCAAGCTATTTCGCGACGGACCTTCTCAATGAAATTCCACATCCAACGCAGATAACTCCAGTCAGCAGATATTAATCACAACCTGTGCTGGTAAAATACTCTACCCACAAAACTGCATTTTCTCTATCATGATCCCACTATTCGACAATTACAGTTCATTGTGTCTGGAACTGTAGAAACGGCGTGTGTTCTACGTCGAACCAGGCTGAGTTTCATAAAAGAATATCGACGAAGAAAAAATTGCGGAAATTATCGGAAGATAAATCCTTTCCCCCTCGTACAGAACGTTAATTTAATCTGCTGCTTGTCATAAAACTTGTTAAACCAAGGGCTGCTTTTTAATTTCAATCCCGGCCTCCAAAGATTCGTGAATTGGTCACGAGGATCGGGAAAATAGAGCGTTCATATATTGCCCTGTCACAGTTAGGGATAAAAATTTTGGTAATGCTAGAAAAAAAAGAGATTTCGTGATATACAGTATTTTAAAAAATTGATATTCGTAGCTATTACGGACTATTAATGGTTGCCTTGAAATGTACGTGAACAATAGCTCAACTATTTCTGCGTTCTTTAGCTGCTGAGTGTCGAGTTTCAATAATTTCTTGGCTGTTGGCATCACAAAAGCTGCTCCCAATCGGATTTGAAAGTTTAAGGGGTCAAAACGCTTTCCTGGTCAACATGAATGCGCACATGCGGATCGGAAAATGGCATTGTTTTGAAAGATTTCAAATATTTCTAAACCTCCGGACCTGCAGTTGGAGGAATTCCATACTGCGAATATCAGTGAAAATCGTCATCCCAAACTTTTGGGAATAGTGGGTGTGTAAGCGGCTGATGATCGTCAATATGAGTGGGATAACGACGATTGAAACTCCAAGAAAATCCGTAACTCACCGTGCTGAAAGTAGTTTGATTTCCGGACATAGACGCAAACCAGGGCCATGAGTTGCAGCTGCGACAGACGCTGTCGAGCAGTCGGCGGAAGCGGAAGAAGTTCACGCAAGTGCCCAATCTCCGTGTTGATCAGGTCTCGCCGTAGCTTACTGGCGCCTTTCGTAGACTTTCCTGCATCGTAGCCACTGCAAAATAATAATCGAAGTTTCAAGCTTTTCATTCACGAAAAATACATAAATTTATAGGTAAAAAATAGCTTTCGAATCATTGGGGCGCCGCTTATCTAAGCCATTGGTCTGCCAAAGTGTCCTGCGTTAATGCTAGGCTCAATTCATTTTTTTAATGCGTCCAAGATTTCAAACATTTCAATGCACATTGCTTCTAGTTCTTACGCAGCTAGTGGTCCATAAAAGCTATGACGTGACTTGAAAGTGGTGCATGTCCACATGATCACATGAAAATGGGAAAGACTATAAAGGACTATACATTATATAAGGACTATACAAGGGTTTGGATGTGGGAATGTTGATTGAACTTTGTGAACGCTGAAAAGAGGAAAACAAAGCTTTCTGTTTATTCATTCATATAAGGCCGTAATCTTATGGGTGAGCATGGTTTTGAAAAGAGGAAAGAAAGCTTTTTAATCGAACTTGATATTTCACCTAAAGACGAATAATCAATTTCTGGGGATATTCCCTGTGGCAAACGAATTTCGCGTCACGAAAACGCGAGCCGAACGCTTGAATAATCCACCATATATATAAGGGCTTCATAATTATTAGATTCGTGCGCCCTTATTTCTTCGGGGCATCGCTCTCCAAAAACTAAGTGAACTTTGCAAACATGTATTTTTGAATCAGTCCGGAGGCGGATACAGGGAGAGTCGATTCATATGATTTTTAAAGAAGTTGAAATATTGCATTTACGGTACTCTGAAAGTTTGCTCTCGCAATCATCGAATAATAAATACGTCGCTCATTTCATTCACAGGCGGCGATTATTTTTGTCATCACTCAAACACGCTTCATTGGATCCGATTTAAAAAAAAAAACGCAGTTTAACAAAGAAACTTACGTATAATGGACAGGCGCCTTTCTAAATCAAGTACAATATTCCAGAAGATCGGGAGCTTGAAATTCGTTAAACAGATTTAAAAAAGGAAAGAATGACCTAATATTTTATATTATCGCCAAAATTTAAACTTATCTCAGAGAGCATTATCCCAGTTAATTAGATACGAGTACAGCATTACAAACGATAAAATATTGTAATAAATTCTTGATACTATTTGTGCGTGACGTTTTATTTCCATTGTAGCAATTGAAATTCGAGCACGGTCAATTGAAGCCTGAATAATCGGAGGTCTTCTCCAATAAAAAGTCACCATAATTCGAATGCCCCCTTTCCCCATTCCTGGGCTTACAAAAAGTTCCTAGGAGGAAAGTTAGGGTTCCTCCATGCGACTTTTTCACAGCGGAAATGAACACAGCTTTTCAATTCCCCGGCTCTCTGAATCGGCAAAACCTCTCGCCTTGGAGCAATTAAGGGAATGATAGTCAACCTTTATCCACTCTTAATTCTCCTCAGCGAACAGGTAATAAACAGTGGTTCTGCAGAAATTTTCTCTAGAATGACCAGCTCCTGGAGGAGTACAAAAAAAGCAAAACAAAGAAATCGTCGAATGCGAAAAAATATGTCCCGAGCTCCCGACTTTGTCGCTCGCTCGAGTTTTTATTTTTTATTTTATTTTTTTTATGTGAATAGGCCCTCAGAGTTGGTATACCCGTGCTGCATCTCAAAGAAGCCTGGGCTCTTCACTTAGGCGTCAAGAGACTATCATCACATCCGAGCTGTCGCCACGAGCTCTCTCGGGACCCGGGGCTAGGTACGGGTTCCGATTCGGGATACCCAAGGAGCTGCAACCCGTCATAAAGTCTAACAAGCGTCCCGCCTCGCGGTGTCGAACGTGGGCATTGCCCAACTGCGGACTCGCACAGAAAATTCCTCCGCCTCGGCCGAAAGCTCGATCCCAAATCGAGAGGTATTTTTCGACTTGCCTCTACTTCAGGATGCTGACGACGCTCGATTGCGAAGCTCACTCATCCTCCTTTTTTCAGTCCCGAAGTGTTTTAAAATTGGGCAGGAAGAATGGAACTGTACTTGCATCATGTGTTGGAGTCTTGCTGGATTGATGAAGTCAAACTCCGCCAGAGGGACCAAGAATTAAATTACAGTATTTCACGATTTCCTGACAGAAGATCCGATTTTTTTTTCATCGCGCAGCAGGTTGAAATCGAGACACGGAAGACCCCGAAGAGGGCTAGGTAATTACGCTCACCTAGTCATACATGTTCAAACAATTTGCAGACTTTACACTTTAGTGATATCGAATATAAATGGCTAAAATTTTGAAAAATACACCACAACGTTCTGTAGAGAGCAAGTTTGTTTATTCACCAGGGAATCAATTAGTATATAATTATCCCGAGTTCAGGTAAGTGTGCCTTCGGCGAACCTTTCCAACAACAGATCCGAGGTAACGGAGTGGCGCTGTAATCTAAATTTCATTAATTTAAATGTTATGTGATAACCAATGGAAGATCAAGATCAACATTATGCTATTATAGATAACGAAATATCAGCAAGAAGAAATATTTCCTCTTACGCGAAGCCAGGGAAGAAAACAACTGCTGAAACGAACATAACATCTTTCTTCAAAATACGTTCCTAAGGAAAAATTATGAATTTGTTTCCTTGAAAATCGCGGAAATGTTTATAATACTGAACTAGGTCATATATCGTCACTGAATACACACATTTTTCTATAGTTTCAAGCAAAGTTTGTCTCTCAATTATCTGCAATATTTTACAACTCGAAAGGAACTGTAAAGAGAATTGATCATTAAATATGATAATATCGCCTTTCTTGTTCTTTCAGCTTCAAAAGCGCGGTCGTGACCGAAATGTTTCGCGATTCATTTCCCTAAAATCTATGGATAAGTTCCTCGAATGATGAGTACACTAAAATTCCGGTTGATGGAAAGAATTCAATGGGAGTTCTATGTAAGTTGTTTTTTTCTTCTTCTTCAAAATAAACTTCCTGATTATTCTTCATGCTTCGGCGTCAAGACGGCGAAACGATCGAGCGCGTTTCCCGGACAAAATTCCAGACAAATTGTAAATAATGAAGTAATGCTGTGGGCCCCTGTTTCTTATCTCATGTACGCCGTTGTTGGCGTCGCTGAAAAGTTCCCATGCCTTGGAAACTCGACATGACGAACTAATCGACGGACCAATTTACTGATTGATGGTTCATTTCCCCCGGTTAAAAAAGCCCAAGTTTGTCGAGGTCTCCCGAACACAGCAACCCCAGTCCTCGAGCCCAAAACAATTCCGACCGAACGAATTCCAATGAAAATATGTTAGCTAAAACATTCAAGCCGAGCAATTAAGCATTTAAAAGCCAAGTTTGTTTATTTTTTTAAATCGGAATTTTCGGCGTCCAGCTAGGCCAAGTTTCGCTCGGTAAGTCAATGCAACAGTCGAATAAAATTTGCAGTTCCTATCGCGGCGTTACGATTTCCCGGTCGCAAGGTCCGTTCGCTTCAGTGGAATGCCGCTGCATTTCTTTTTTCCAGAGTTTCGAATCAAATTACTCACTTGCGTTGACCTGACAATTTACTTTTGTATGATATGAATTTGATGGGAATGCGGTGAACCGAGCGATATTCTGACCTGGGTTGAGAAACAAGAACGTGTCGACCTCCACGCCGCGACGCGAGGCTAATTGCCGCTCGTAAAAAGACCGCAAGTACCGGGAGGCTTTTAGCGCTGCCCTTCGCGCGAAACGGGAACTTCCGCGATGCGGATTCCCTGAATCCACCACAATGCGGATCTCGGATACGACCATTCGCGAGGGAAAACAACCGACACCCGTGGAATCCGGGATCCGTGTTTGAGGTACACATTGTGGCGAAGCCCTATACTGTACACAATTGTCAGCACCTATAATAAGGAAGGAAAGCAGCGCTATGGTACGGGGCTTTTCCGAACATGGTACGATTTGATGACGTGGTTTGAAAGGGGTGAAATTGTGACTGATGAAGAAGAAACGTAATGTTGGAAAATTACCTTGAGCAGGAACACATAACGGAGTACCTGGATATTAAAATTTTCTGTATTTTTATGCGAAAATGCGTTTCCATTAATATGAACCAAATTTGCTGGAATCATATGCACACATTTCTTTTCCAGGTGCAAAGTTTCCTTTCAAAATCTGAGAAATTTCGGGGGCAGGTGATACAGGTAGTCAAGTTTCTACATCTTAGTTACACGCTATAAATTCTTTAGCTTTGATCAGATAAAATTGAGTCCAAGTTATTTATGCCAAGATAAATATAATACTAATAATAATACTAATAATAATAATAATAATAATAATAATAATACTAATATAATACTAAATATAATATAATAATATATATGCCATGTCTTAAAAGTAACACAATTTAGAAAAAAATTACGAAGCTCTGCCTTTGTGTAGGGGTTTTCTATCAGTAGTATGCTGTACTTCTGACCTGCTCAGATAGCCTTGCTCAGAACGGTTTTCTCTTTAAGACTATCTGCGAATCAGGAATATAAGTCGATGACGCTATTGTTGGGAATTAAAATAAATGTAAGCAAAAATGCCAGTGGGAAGTTGAGGAATTTCTATTGGCGAAGGACACAGAAAACGCGCTCATCAGATACAGTATTAGAAAGCACCGCATTTAGGGAATGATTGGCCGCACCCAGATTTCTGGCATCCATTTAATCGAGGAAAAAACTTTCCGCACCGCCAAAAGGGTTATTTTGAGGAGAAACGCTGTACAGCATGCATGAATGAAGAGTTCCATTCAGTCACTTGAGTATCCAGGTGAAGCTTTTTCCATTTGGATAATCTTCGCTTGGAATAACAATATATCAGAACCATTCAAACTGAACTGAACAAAAAACAGAAACATTGAATTTAAAACATTTTTAAATGCGTAGCGTGCTTTAGATATTTTGTTCAACGCAGTCCACATGAGAAATCCGAATTACAGGTCTCGGCTTGGTTTTTCAACACTTCTTCGCGGTCGAGTTGGGCTGCTTAAAATCGAGTAAAACGATTTTTCTGTAAAAAAAAAAAAAAAAAAAAAAGCGGGGGGATCATTCATTTANAATAAAGTGTTTGAAAAAAAAAAAAAAAAAAAAAAAAAAAAAGCGTGGTGATCATTCATTTAACGTCGGTTGGAAACTACTGATGATGGAACATGAAGTTCGAACGGTCTTGAGAGTTTCGAAATTCAGAAATAGTTTGCAAAGCTCTGCTTTCGCGTGATTCATGAACCGTCTCATAGTGTTGCCCTGCTCACCTGGATGGAAGGAAAGTGGAAGAAGCGATGACATGCAATCTGCGGTACTAGAGCACAAAAGGAGTTGGAATAACGTAAAGAGGATTTTCTGATAGAAGCTTGACCTTGAGCCTTGAATCCGCAAGTGAACTCGTCATTTCAGCGCATTTTCTTTTCGGGTTCGCCGTGAGTTCGCACAATGCGCGGAGAAAACGACAAATGGACGCTTGAAAAATAGTTTAATCACATGACAAATCTTAAGGCTGATAATCTTGCTAACCTCACACTGCTGAATTCTCCTGTTTGCTTCCATGAAATATTTAGCTCAATTTCTGGATTAACAAATTCTTGAAAAATATGTCGGGTTTTAATTTTCGTGGGAAAGAGCGGGTGCTAATTTTACACCTGGAATCGGCTTTTTAAAATTTGCCTAAACGTTTCTTGGGTAGTTTTTCATATTTCGTGATACACTCATCGATCTTCAGCAACAGGCAAAGGGCATTTCGTGGATTTTAAAACGTTAAGACTTCAACAAGCCTGTTTCAACGACTGGAAAAATGTTAGAATTTTGAATGAACGAGATTCAGTATTTTAGGGCACAATACGAAAGGGTAAACCTTCAGGAGACCAACAAATAATTTACTTTTAGACTTTATAGAGAAAACTGCTTTGGGAAAGTTGCTCATATCATTGTTTTTAACGGTTTTATTAATTGTCCATAAATGACGGAATTTCGTACATCCTATATTTTCAATGCACTATAATATACACGATGCCATAAATGCTGATCCCTATCTTCTCGTCTATATTCTGACAAGAATCAGCAGGTCGTCATAAGTCGTTGATTTACGGCAAGTATCATATCCAACCCCGAACGTCTTGTCTCGAAATCCCTTGTTTCGTGAAGTTGTATCGTGCTCTCCGAACACACGAAAGAGTGATGGACGTAGTTGTTCGAATGACGCATTCATTTTATGATGGAGGCACAAGTTATTTACTGTATATATTTTGGTTTCGAAACTTTATTTGCTTCCCCGAGGAGAACCTCGTCTAGCTGGCGATGTTGCTCCTGCCTAATTACGCCAGCCGGATGGGGCCCTGAGACGATATTGAACTTGAACAATTGACCGGGTGCGTGAGAAAAATTGCGACGGGACAACCAGTTGGGATCCCGCGGGAAGGAATGGAAAGTTGTGTCAGACGCCGCGGACGTCTTACACGGCGGCATATTCCGGAAATTAATCTAAATTCCAAGCATACTGCGACACCCGCAGCCAGATAAAAAATGGACGAAGACACGGGAGCCGACAAGGAGCCCGAGACACGGGAAATCGCAAGCGTTGTCTATGCACAAGGAACGCTACTGATGAGCCGCGACGAACACTGATGAAGCGAGTGTTCATTGATCACCTTGGCGAGCGGAAAAACGCCGGAGGTTTCTTTTTTGCATTTTTATCACTCGCTGATATATATATATATATTTATTTATATTTTTTCTTCTCCGCCAAGCCAAGAACTGCTGGATTGGGACACAAATGACCTTTAATCAAAGGGGAGAGGGAACGGGTGCCCGCGTGGTGTGAATGTGAGCGCGACTCGTGCTTCGTCCCGCGTTCAAGAATAAAACAACCGCAATCATTGTCCGGTACTTCTTCTGGCGGAGAATTTACTGTTACTGCCGCCACTGCTGGGTCATTAAGCAGCATCCACGCTTTCCTCTTCTTCCCTAAATTCAGGGTTTCGCGTTATTCCGTGATCCAGTCAAAGTAAGGGCAAGACGTCCGACGCCGCTGCGAGCGATTCTCAACAGCCGCGCCTGCCAACAACGCGGAATTCATTCACTCCCTTTTTTACAGCTTCTTCTGAAGGCATCGCTTGTTTCACTTTTGTGCATTGTATCAAATCGAAGGTTGGCCGCACTTTTCTCTTCCAAATTGTATGCGGAAACGATGGTGCACGGCCGACGCTCGAAATATTCGCGGAGAGGCCACACAAGTCGTCCTGAAGTCAAAATAATGCCCTAACTTTTGTATTTTATAGATGGAACAAACAATTAAGAAGGAAAACATTTAGGATTATTGCTCAACTAGCAGACGGTTGAGTGCTATTCCAAAGCAAAGATAATCAATCACTGGAGCAAAGATAATCAATACATTCATTTCATCTGTTGGCTAGAATCCTACGGCGCATACGCATTTTTATTGGAAATGTTCCATTTTTTGTAGCCGTTTGCTTTAATGTACTCGTGTAGCCGATATACGGAAAGCGTTCTTCTTCGAAGTACAATGCCAACAACTAAAAAAGACGAAATTTTAAAGCCACTGAATTAAAAGGCGACTTCACGCGTCAGCGATTTTTTTTTTCAGATCGAAACCTGGAGCAGATTACAGCCCAAGGACGGAGAATTGAATTTTTATGAATGGCAATAAAGACAAATGTTTCTAATTTCTGCAGAGGGACACTCATAGGAATCACACGAGAACTGTTATTATCGAACTCAATCTTCCCGAGTGGCATCAGTTTAATAGCTTTCATGTTCGCGTCATTATCCTCGATTTGGTTTTGATTTTATCGCTCATTCGCCGTCATAAAAGGGAAATGCTGACGGCGGCTGCGAACTTTCAATTTAATGAAAATTTTCACACAGCATGCCCATTATTGCGGCTCATTTTATTCTGCTCAAGGTTATTGAACAACATTGGATGAAGCATTGCACGGTACACGTTTTCTTCTCGAAAGATAAAAAACAGCCCCGGGGGGTTCGTAATTGCTCGCCGCATTTACCATCTTTTGTCTGCGTTTCCTGATTGCATCTTGTTTCCGTTCATGTATTCCAGCATTTTAAGCGATTATTGGAGAAATGCAGTTCGTGGGCGTCTGACTTCTCCGCGTTTACCGGGAAGCTCTCGCTTCGGGAGGAAGATGAGGAATAGAAGCAGTTCAAGAAGGAGGTGCTTTTTTTCTGGTCAGGGCGGAATAATCAGCTCGTCCTGATGGACATATCGGCGCTGAAACTAAGATCTGAAATTTCCCATCAACGAGTGGACGGCTCGTGCTCTGGTAGCCCGAACTGATGCATTCACGAAGACGATTTCGGTCGTCACCCCGAAAGTTTCCTCATTATAAAAATGAATCGCCGGATTTCTTCCATCGATTTCAGGGATTCGGATTTTAATGTGGTTCATGGTATTCATTTATGGGTTAATGATGGTTTTAAGGGGTTTTAGCTGTACCCGGATTTCCGGCCAATCCTGTATAGGTCGCTAATAAACGAAAGCAAAAAAACACCAACTTCATGTGATTTTTGTCATTTCGTCAACAGTTCGACAGTGCTGATATACCGTATTAAATGAGCTTGCTTAAAAACAAATGAAATATTAAGAACCCTAACAAAACACTGGGAAATATCCGGGGGTGGAGGGCAATCGGGGTGCTTTCTTATTTATGGCGAGATAAATGCACCTTATCGTGCAACAATTGTTGGAGAGGATAGTGGTATAGGGACAGTCCACCTGCATTTATATTGATGAGAATATCGTTGAAAATGCATCTTTTTGTCCCGAGGTAATTTGCAAATTTTTTTAAAATACTTTGGAATGGATAAGCGCAGTCTATATGACTGCGTGAATAATACAGTCAATATAGTGCCTTACATGATCAGCACCTCACTTGACAGACGTTTCAGAAAAACATGATTTTTTTTATGGGGAAAGGACTGATACAACAAACCGCATCAGAAATACGTTTTTCACGCTTGCAGTTGATTTTGGGCAACTTTCTCTTCTTGTGAAATTTGCGTCCTCATTCATGCTTTTTCGATTTTGACCATTTTACTTTGGAATTTGTCAAGGTGATCATTGAAGGAATGTGGTTTGAAACTGTTCCGCTAATTGACTTGGGAGTGGGGACCCACAGATACAGGACTGAGAATAACGAGTGGCTCCATTATTTTCCAATTTTACCTGTTTTGATTTTTCTGTTGGAACGCATTAATTTGCACGAGGAAACTCATCCCATGCGACATGTGCAGCCTCTATTAAACAACTAAGCGCTAGTTGGAAGGAATTATGTGTTTTAGAGGCAGTGTTTTTCCTTCTCAATTTTTAAGAGTGAGATGCCAGAGGAGCAGGATTTCTCGGGCAACTCGAGCGGCGCGGAAGAGCTGGAGCAGCCGGATGGAAGGCAAGGATTAAGTCTTCGGGCAAAGCGGGGCGCTTCCCACCCATCCCCAATTACTGCATTACAGACGATCGCGGAATGAAAAAACATGATTGAGAGGTGCCCCCGGGCCAGGTCGGGAATAAATCCCGTCACTAATAATCTTGACGACCGGAGAATCGAAGCTTTCAGCGGACGGTGGGCCGCGGGATGGGATTTAATTGCACCGCGATTAACTCGGGCTCCGGCACTCTTTGTCGCGGCGCGAAAGGGGGAAATTAAAACGGACCCGTGCCGTAGAGCCGCACTTGTGTGCAAACGTTGCCCAAGGATACGAAGCGATGCATTTCATCAACATATTCCACACGGGGGAATGCATCGGAACGACCAGGCAATCTGCCTACCAACGGGCTTCATTCGCGTCTCTAAAACAATTGACGCGACGCCTGTGGATCGTTGCTTCTCTCCGGGTTGCATCGCTTGGACATTTCCGGGGTTTCTTTTTCACTTCTCTTCGTATTAATAGTAGAGAAACTCAGATTACATGGGTTTTGATTATAGCTGTACTCGAACTTCATTTCGATTCATGGATAGGACAAAGAAAAGCAAATTGCTTATTCATTTTAAATTTGATCCACCGCATCCATCGATTCTTCTGAATAATGATTCCTTTCAAGAAGTCCTGGATTGGCGGTACGTTTTCGTCAGGTTGTCAAAATCTTATTTTACTTATACTGAATGTAATAGTGTATTCGATCATCAGTGGCATTTGATGATCTACACAGAGACCCCAATTTGTTATTCCAGATAATCGGAGTTCTGATTTACAAATGACCTTTGATCTGTAGAAGATAATCCACACAATCGACGCTTGATCTCGAATCATTTTGAAAAAAGAAAAAAACATGAACATGAAATCTAGTGCAAAAAGTTCCCTTTCGTTGGGTAATCTCGTAATTGAACCATTGTGGCGTAAAATAGGGGTTCGTTGGGTTCTATATACATTCCCGAGCGAATACGCATAGTTACTCAAGAAAGTTGACGAATTTATAATAACGAAAGCAGATTTCGTTCCCGGTATTTATTCATAGTCGAATTGGTGCACAAATTTGATCAACTTTCATTGATTCTCTCGCTCAACGAAATGTATTTTCTACAAAGTTAAATGTTCCTCGACTGGCTGCTGAAAAACTGACAACAATATTCCCTGTTTTTGTTTCTTCGAATCTCTTGTATCATATAGCTGGAATAATATTTAAAATGCCTCAATTTAATCAGATATATACTGTACTCGTGAGTTGAACACACGAAACAAAAACGTAGGAGAAATCACTTAAGCTGGAAATGGCTTTTTTTTACTTTCCCCAATAAAAATTGGTATTACTGTACATGAAAAGTTTCCCAGTTATCGATTAAGTTATCTGATTACATATTTGTCCACGTTGAGATCCTTGGGATCGAGTTTTTGGCATTTTCACGCGCTGTTATGAAATAATCCTGGAACAAGGATAAGAGAAACCCGCCTTGATACTGAGGCACAAAATGAGCCTTATGTTATTTAGAAGGCTTTTTTACGCGTCGTCGAGCGGAACAAGGGGACATTATAATCGTAAATTTCTCAAAGTCGTTTTGAGGTGCACGCGGCAATTTCCTCGGGAAATGTTTTGCATGAATTGCGAATCCGTTTTCCAGCCCCGGGATTAGAAAAAAAAGTCACGAAACAGTGCTTTCATATGGAACAGGAGTCGAAAGAACGGCACTCGACGAAGCGGTATTTCGGGTCGTCGCAAGGACGTTTCAGGAGGAATCCATTAGCGCGGAGATGCGCTGCAAACGTCGCCTGTGTGCGTCGCGTGTCGCCAAGTCACGACGCCACGGATACACTGCATCCCGATCGACAGCAATCAAAAGGTCGTCCACTCAGGCGACAAAACGGTGCCAGCTCGTGCTGTCGTAATTGAGATTTGTTGTTCGGACGGGAACGTGGCAGAGTCCGGAGTACAAATTTTCTGCCAGCGTCGATATCCGCCGAGGGACCCGGCCGCGAAAGGCACAACAAGCACAGTCGGCAGACGACAACAGCAAACACAGGAACCACTCGTGTTTTTCTCCGGATAATTGACCCAAATGATGTCTCCAGAGTTCTCCGAAATTTCTCCCGAATGCCGTGAAAATATCCCGAGCGATGCCGCTGTCGAACGAATAATGACGGCCTTCGTCGAGAAGGCAAAAATCCGATTCTTAATTGAAAAACTGTGTACGGAAGCGCAAGCAAATTTACTCTTGTTCTACCGGAAAGCGAGAATAACTGTGGGCGAGACGGAGCATTCCGCTCAGTCTCACTGGGCGACCTCAGATTCCCCCGAGATGGCCAAGTTATGTTTTCCCAGCAATTCGTCTCAATCCAGCTGAAATCGAATCCTGCTTCACAGCATTCCTTCTCTCCCCCGCCTTGAATACTTCTCGCATACCTTCTTCTTCGCGTCTCGGCAAAATCCAACACGAATCCGCATACGCGATGCAATTTTTATGCAATCAAATGCGCTTCCGGAAAATCAAACACAAGTAGGCTTTCAACGTAACGATTTCGTCTCCGGCCATTTTCTCCGAGCGACTTTTTTCGGCAAACATTCTATTAATGCGTAAACAACACCTCTACAACGATGTTTTCTGTATATTAGGAATTATGTTTCATAGTTCCCTGAATATCATCGTTGTGGAACGAGTCTATGAGCATTGTGCTGTATTTTCCATCGTGCATAAAAATGGCATTTCTCGTAACCTCCAGACTCACAAGGACATTCTCAAAGATTTCCAACTTGATTCTTACTCCGTCATAGTGCGCTTAAAAGATGAGAAGAGAAAAATGATAGTACCACAGGAGTACAGACTCATATGCTGTTGTTCGAAAATGAATCTACCATCATAAAAATCAAGCTAAACGCTTATTACGTAACTTTCAAGTGCCCATCAACATTTTGAACAAGGCGCAGGCAAAATTTTGAACTTGGGCTAATCTTACTTGGATCGCAGTTTCTGTTGAAGATCACCACGTTTCAGATTCGATTGACTATTTTACGCAGCATCACAAACGAAATGAAGTTTGTTTTTTCATTTTTCCAAATTAAGTATTTTTAAACTGTTCGTGGATTTAATCACTTCCAAGACGCAGGTGATGTATGAGGGAATGCTGTTCATAGATGGTTAATTGCTCAGGCAATTCTCTATATTGTAGTGCTTCTCCACCAGCTGTTCGTGGATTTTAAAGATTTTCGCACTTTGACATCACGCTATAGTTTTAAACACCTCCTCATTGTATCTGCCCGAATCTGATCGGTGCAGGGTCTTCCCAGTTTCAACAAGATTGAGAAATATGTCCTTGACTTGATTTGAGGACAAATGAGTTTACTAATACAGTACTTCACATTTATCTTGAAAATACTTTGCTTCGTTGTTTCGATAGATCATGAGCCTCGTTTCTATGCTTGTTTTAACATAGCTTTTCAAGAGGTGAGTCCACAACTTCACCGAGACCATTCCCTTGATGCTGTTTTTTTTTTAAAGACGATCCCGCGTACCACCAGGGAAGTGGCCGCAGTACCAAGATTGGTACGCGTACCCGTCGTTCAAAAGCCTTCCTGTACTGAAGGTACAATTTATGCTGTAGTCGAGTGATTATTTTGTGAACGAGCAGGCATGTTGGCGCAAGACAAAAAAGCAGGGAATTTGGAGCGGTAATCTCGAAGTCCGGACGATGCCTGGCGGGAAGCATGAGGAAAACTTCAAACTTCGACCGCAGTAAGTTCGCATCGATCAGCCCAGCCAAGGAAATGAACTTCCCCATCGAACCACCACGCAGAACTTTCCCGAGACGCCGAAAACCAATTAGCCCCACGCCATGGTTCACCGCTTTCCGCGTTTCATCAATGATGCGGACACGACAACCTGGTAGCATCAAAAAATTCTACTGGCTGGCGAATAAAAACCAGGGGGGGGGGGGGGATGCTCTTGAGTCGGTAAATTGGACTATCCAACATTGCTTGCAAATCTCGCTCAGCCTTTTTTCCCCAGGGAATGGGCTCTCCGCGCGACAGCGTCGACACGACGCCTGGCGCCGGATTTCCTCCCCGCGCAGCCTCATGCTAACAATTCTCACCTCGCCAGCTCACGTCTTGATTGCGTGATTACTTTTCTTATTTCTCTAAGCAAGAATTGCGAATTAATTTTCTCAATTACCAAATCTCTTCGCTCTGCTACACTAAGCGCAATTTATCGTACATTATTGACTGAATAACTCGAAATGCTATCACTACGGTTAAACATATCGCTCGGCTGCGAGAATTCACCTCCATGTTTAATTTGTATCTTCTCATGGATTCTCCTGGTGAGAGGTACTAGCTTTTTATAGATTATTATTTTATTGCGGAATATTTCCTAAGAATTTTCCGATGCATGCATGAGTTGGTCGTGATGGAAAGGATGATAGTTTAGCTGAAAACGCTGTGAGAAAATCAGGCTTACCTGACGCACTAGAATTTCCCATGCATTTTCATGCAGCCCAAGTGTTGAAATCTTTCCCGTAATTGAAGGGTCACATCCAAGATCTGATCCTTTTATTAAAACTGATCCTTTTATTATTACATCCTTTATTACCGGGTCACATTCAAGATCTAACAACCATGTTCTAATTTATGGAACAACAGAATTCTGATCGCGGCGATTTTTAAAGTTATTGGCGCTGAATTTTAAGATTGAGAAATACGAATTGGAGAGCAAGAGTTGATGATTGGCTAAGATAGAAATGGAGTTCGAGAATTTTCGGAAAGCGAAGTTTATTTCTGAATCGCAGTGTCTGGATCACCAACTATTATAGATAGGCAAAGAGCTTCATTCCAAGTTACTGACGAAGCATTTGACCAATGCTTAAATTTCTGAAGGAAAATAAACGACCTTGAACTCACTTGATCTGTACATTTAGACGCAATAAGAAGCCCAAGAAGAAATGCGCACTTCATGCACTTAGAACTACTAAAAAAAGTGTCTGGTCAAGCACATCCGTGGCATCATTTTAAATAATTTTTCTGACATTGAAATTACTTAGTTTAATATCCTTTTCATCTTTCGCATTTATTAAAGTCGTGCTTCTGGTCAATAAATACGCAATAACTTGCATTTGCAACGAAAGCTGAATACATTTAAATGTCAAGTTTACAGCTTCTGTGGTTTCATAAAAGTTCACACTTAACACGAAACGTCGATCAGAAGTAATTGGGAATGAGTCAGTCATTCGCCATAAGATCGCGTCTCAAATCTGCGATATGCTTTCAAAATCTTTCCTGTAAAATATTGAGAAATAAAGCGATAGAAAGGACTCAAGTCCTTGGATGAAGAATCGTACACGAGGAAGTGCTACGCTCGAAGAAGTCTTACACTTGAAACAAATCAATTTTCAACTGGATTTCTCGTCGGAATACTTTTTCATTCTCAGCTAGATCACATGATGCTAACGAATGCGCAAAAATAATCTTGTTTGGCTGAGATTTCCCAAAATTTCAAGTCAGTGCTACAAGTGAACCGTACCCCGTTAAGGATCGGCGCTTGGAGTTATATCTGTATGATATTCGAGAAAGGTAAATCAATACAGTATCCCCAGGAAATAACTTCGGTTTGCCATACCTTAGCTGGATGGAAGCAGACATTTATCTCACAGGGTATTAATAGGCCATAGAGCTTGTCACCGGGAAGCATGTCATACGTCACAGAGTGTTCCCTTTAAATGCGGCTTTACGTCGAAGCTCACTGTGCGTAAATGAGCGAAATGTAGGCTTTGGTGAGCTTTCTGTTTTTCCAAATATGGAAGGGGGAAAAAAGAGATGGCAGATTGAAACCGGGTTCTCGAAAAGATTTTCGCGGCGCCGGATGGGTTCACCGCAGCGCGCATCTCGACTCCCCGCCGAGTGCTCTTGGTTCCTTTCCAATTAGGCTCTGCTACAGGTCCACTTAGGCCAACTAATGATTCCCGGCCTGGAGAATCAAGACGAGGGCGTATAAAAAATGAATCTGTCCCATTTCCTTGTGGGGAATGCTCTCGAGACAACAGCGGAACCCATTCAATCCATCCGTAGAAACCCCGAAGCTTCTCGACTTCTTCTCATGCATGAAGAAAAAACAGGAACTCATCATCAGAAAATGCAGGAACAGCGAGCATCCCATAAAGGCAGCCTTCAGCAACTAAATCTCTTTTTTAGGCACTTTACATTCACCACTGCTGCTTTTATTGGTTTCCTGTCCTTAAAACATGGTTTAACTTGAAAGTATCATTCGCCTGACTCATGCGGAGAGACGAAGCGCTGATTTTCCTGCTGCAAGCTGCTTTGGTTATTCCTACTTCGAAGAATGTCTAAAAAGCGTTTCATGATTTCTTCCTTACCCTTCACTTACGGGAAAGGAATTGCCCAAATTGTATCCTTCTGCCAAAAAAACTGAAGATCTTAGAAGTCATCATAAAATTGAAAAAATACTGGACATGCCCAATTTACTGTAGTTCGTCATTCCTAGTTCGACGAACGAAAATACGGTACCATGTTTCCGCGATGAGTATAGGCTAAATCACTGAAGTTTCGAGCATCCATCCCAAGAAAAATTGCAGAAAAGGTCAGAGAAAATCGGCAATTTAAGAGAGAAAATGACGAATTCAAAACGAACATGAAAGCAATACTGGTACAGCAATTAAATTTAGTTTATGAATTCCATAGCATTACATATTGGTATTTTTTATTTTGACTGTCAATAAGCGTTCAGAAAACTGAACATTTATTGATTATTTAACTTTATAAACTTGTAATTTTGCCATCAATTAAGTGAAGGTGATGTGGAAATTTAAACATTGATACACAGATTTTGTCGGTTCCTTTGGTCTATGTACCTTGTACTTATTGACATATTGAGTAAATACAACACTTCTCTCGAAAATTTCAGATAGAAACGTGATTTATCAAATTTTAATGCAGCAGATATGCAATAAAATGCATTTTCATTTTATATTTAGGTCGAAGCTGAAGATTGAATCGGGAATGCAAGCAATAAATGATCGTCAATGTGGAGATACTGCTGTAGATTCATTGCAACGAGCAGATTTTCAAGGCAAGCGTCGCAATTGTGACGGTGGTCAGGAATTTCTTCACATTCCGTTTTTTCATGCTTCATCGGCCTTTAGGCGATATAATCTTTTTTTTTCTACCAGAAATTGGGAAACAATTTCGCTTTCCGCTCGAGTAAGGAGAAAATGACCCAGAGACGCGAGACAGCGTCTGTAATTATTCACCCTGACCGGGCAGATCAGTCGAAGCGGAGCATCGAAGCAGATTCTGCTCACGGGGTCCCGTCATAGCTGAAAAGCGTAACACTTTGTCATAACCGCGGGGGTCCGGGTATTTCTCGTATTCCGTCATGAGCAGTGTCTGTGATTAAAACCTGCTTAGCCCTTCTGGGCAGAGCTGGGCAAAGCCAGATATGTCTTGCATGACGGATCCCAGAGCGACGTCGCGAACGGATCACGCTTTTCTCGCCTTTCTGGGTAAATCCTGGGCTCGTTGACCCTCTTGAGCTCCGATCACACACTACAGAGTATGTATTGCTTATGGCAGAGCAATAACATTGTGGTTTCTACCAGCTGCAAGCACTTTTCGAGTCAGTCCAGCACAGATAATCAGACTACAGTACTATGCAGAGAGCCGAAGGATGAATGAAATCGTTGGCGAAATGTCACTGAGCCGATATTTGAACACCTTCGAAATCTTTGCTTACCCTTATTTTTGAAAACAAAATGTCGTGTTTACTTGATCAGGATAAAAATTTCCGAAATCAAATATGCCAAAAGCACAGATATGCGGGATTATCAGCCTTTTAATCAGAAATTATCACCCAATCGCCGCAATAAAGTGAGTGTCAATCCGCTCTTTTCTTCCCCGTGCTTTAGGCATTTCTTAATTTCGAGGTTATTTTTCAAGTGTCCCTTACATTTGAAAGACCTTCGAAAAAGGCTGTTACAAGTATTTGATTCTCAAATTGATAGGAAACATTTCCAAATGGAAATTTTTCAGGCTTTTCTCGTGTACTCGCATAAGGCACATTCATTATCGTGACCATTTTTCTCAAATGTTGTTACAAGACCGTGTTGCTGCTTATTGAAAAGCAAATATGGTGAACGGCATCTGGAAAGTCTCGTCAGCTTTTCTCAGAAACGAAGAGGTTTTCTTTTAACTTCCGAAGATCCGACGAAAAATGTTGTGGGAAATTGCTTTGATTCTCCGTGAGAACATCCGTTAAAATTGTTTTCTTGCGCGATTTTTGATCACAGGGTTATTTTTTGAAAAAAAAAAAAACGATAGAGTGATTGTCTTATTGAGGCCTTATCAATCAACTGGCTTGTGGGGTCTCTTAGCGGTCCCAAGGAAACAAAAATCGCGCCTGTCGTCGGCCAATGCGGGAAACCCATCGAATCGAAACCCGAGTCCAGTTGTTCCCCGGGATACTCAAACTTGAGTATTTTACAACGCGGTGTGTGAAAACATATAGCGGTGGTCGGGACGCCAACGATTCAAAGGCGTGAGAAGGGAAATTTGCTCCGGTTCTGATCGCAGGACAATAAAACGTTTTCGACACTCAGTCGGAAAAATTCAAATGACCGTGACGCCGGACATAGAGATAACCATCCGGAAAGAAAACCCGTCGGATGTTTATACACGGGTACCACGGCGCCATTTCCACAACTCGGCCAACCATCTTGTCTTCCCACCAACCACGTCGAAAACATCGAATTTAATTTTGGCAATAAACAAAATGGTTTAAAAGTTTCACAGGGAGGACCAGACAGATCAACCAGCTTCACACCTGCGTTATTTTCGGGAAGATTTCAGCTATAACGTCAACATACATGCCAGACGGAATTTAAATGTATTTCAGTTTAATTTTTTACCAAATTCGAGTTTTTTCGCATGGCAAACAGTACGTAAAGTTGAAAAAAAAAGCTAAGAATGATTCATCGTATGTCCATCAAGCTACACTTGAACAAGTTTGTATGATGGTTTTCATAGAATTCCGAGCAGTGCTAAAATGTTTCATCAACAGTTTCAACCAGCCAACCTCATCTGATCAGACGCAGAAACAAAAATCTAAGAGGTTAGCCTGCCTGGAGAACTTCTGGTGTAATTTTAATAATTACTCTGAAGCCATTTAATTTCTTACAAGAGATGATGCATTTGCAAGTTATCTATAGTAGCCTTCTACATTCTGGGCAATCTAGGGCAACCCTCGTATATGAACAACTCAAACCTCGTAAGAAAGGAAATTATGACTTATTTGTAGTTCGGGAATATTTAATTTTTCAAATGTGAGCGCCAGTCAAAACAGTGAAACCGAAATTGAGAATTTGGGAAACTTTCGGAAGATAACTGCATGATACTTCATTTTAAATGCTTTAATGTCAACTAAAAGCGATTAAAAGCTTGAGTATCTGATGCAAAACTTTGTGAACCTCGTGGATTGCTGCTCTTTTTCTAGCGCACTCTTCGGTGGAATCTGATAACCGTTCACATTTTGACGAAGCATGCGCTGGATTATACCTGGCCCGCAGCTGTTGGATCGAATTGAAGGGCCTATTCAGGAAAACATATTAACAAGAAGACCTGGGAATCGTGTTCGCAACCCACACAGTCACTGTGTCGCTGAAATCCGGCGTGAATTATGCCCAATTATATTTCCGCGGCCCCGCAGGCAAGATGCTTCATAGGGGGCTCCCTCCAGGAATCGTCAAGACATCGCCCACTCCTCGGTCGGAATTGTGGGCATGCGCCGCACTCGTCATTACGACGCTATCTATTCCGGCCGAAGGGGTTTTTTTTTTTTTTGCTCAAGTCAACATTCATCCGGTTGATGACGAAATACTGTACTGAGGTTCTTGTGAGATGAGGCGGCATCGTTTCGAAGGAGATGTTGACGCAAAATACATTGATTTCTGCGTCATCATTCCCCCTCCTGTGCAACACCTTCGTTTGCTCAAGCCCCTCCATTCAAAGGCTACTTCTCTGGATTCCGCTCGCGAATCTTCTTCCTCAACCAGAGGCAAGAATTTAAATAACGAAAACAGAAATTTTCCCGAATCTTGGCATGCACACAAGATCCCACGAAAATTAGTCAGATTTGTCGAAAACGATGAAAACTGCGATTTAATATTTTATGAAAGGATTTGACCTACACAGTACTATGACTAAGTCTGGCATTTAAAAACAAAATTTTTGAAGATTTACGTTACCTTGATTTTAGGACACACATGTAAATAACTCGAGTAAAGGTTGCATTCGGTAAACTTGTATATATCTGAATCTGAAGATCATCTCATAACTCTTCGCAAAAAATAACACCAAAATAGGACAAGAAAGGTATTTCGTATTTATACTGGGAATGCAGATGTTCCGTTTTTCTTTCAAAAGATTTTTTACAACATAAAGGTACGTGCGCCTTATGTTTATCGGTGTCTTAGATTCAAAGATGACGTGAATGATTACCTCTGAGTGTTCTGGCCAATGATCTTTTGAATAAATATACAGAATTCAATAAACTAATTATCATTGTCATTTGTAGTTTGAGGGCATCGTGAAAAGAATATATTCCTTATAATCCAGCTTTCTGCTCGACGTTAATATTTGGAAGAATAAGCTGTATAACCCGAAGCATTTATAAATTTTATAGGATCAACCGACTCTTTGAAAAGGGAGAAATTGAATGCGCTGAAAGTTCGTCTCGTTTTTACCGACACCAAAATTGAGATGCGTCTGAAAATTGATGGGTGTTGTACGGTCGAGTAAGTACCGGTTTCCTCGCTGCAAATCTCCGAACCCGTCGAAAGTACGTTGTAATCGGGGTTCAACGATGTTTCTGCGTTTTTGGGTTCAAGCCGGTTAATACGACTTGATGAGAAGGTGTAATTTTCTTGAGGAGCTTTGTCTCGGGCAACTTGATCAAACAGGAGATAGAGAACCAGCAGGGAATGCCGCCGGCTCTGCTTTCTAAAGGAGCCGAACGGGGGAAAATACGACGGACAACACTCTCACGCGGCTGGAAACGAAGAATTGCAGGAAATGCGGACAGGAGTTGATTTACATGCTGCCTAAAGTGATTATTCCGGGACCACCGAGCCAGGCGAGTACTTGCAAGAGACCCTGCTGTTGGACTTGGTCGAGAGAATGGGAGCGGTGCAGTACCCAGAAAGAAAACGCGTGCTTTCCCGACGAAGCGGCGAGCTCGAGGCGGTAGGAACAAGACTCCGGCTTGTTGGCGTCTAATTTTTTCCCGCAGCATCAGGCCAGAGATGATGGCACGCAGGAAACTCTGTACGGACTGGGCATCAATAATGAGCTTTGATGACCCGGACGGGTCATAAATGATAATCCCCAGAACCCCCCGGTCCACCAATCTCGATCGCAATCCTCATTATTAGTTCATCCCGATCTTCTTTCTTTTTTCTATTCCCTTCGCGTCTCCCTCAACTCGTAATTCCCGGGCCCATAAGGAACAGGGTCATGCGGCGAATCAATGCGCCTCGGGCTCGTTTTCAGGATCACAGTGTTTCCATTCCAGGTCCGACTCACTGACTCTGAATACATTCCCTCAAGCATTTTCCACTGGAAAAATTTCAACAATTTAAACGGCCTCAGCAGGGAATTTTCGCGCATTCTTTCAGTTGAAAACTTCCATTGCCGTTCGAGTTTTTATGCGAAACTAAGAGCTGATGGCAGTGATGGGACATAGACACATATGATTGTACTATACATATACTACGTCAGCAAAGAAATCATTTCTGATCGAAAGGAACTCGCAATCGTCCTCAATCGAATTCCAACTGCGTATCAACATTTTAAAATTTTATTTTGTAGGATGTTGAAACATTTCATCTAGGCTTCATGGGGCTTCTTGGTTAGCCGGATTGAAATTTATGGAGGGGGAGGGGGGAGATCGCATTAAGAATAAAAGTGCTGTGAAGTTTTAGTCGTGGAAGATAAGCAGGAAGTGGAAGAAAGGCCGTTTGGCAACGCTAACCGCGCCGATCGCGGCAAAGGCCGCATGATTATGAAAAATTCTTGTCCGCGTCGCCGGGATTGCACAATAATTGCAGTGCATCTGCCGTGTCTTCAACCTGGGTATTTACTTTTGAGCAATTGGAAAAAAGCTAACGTGGACGTAGCTGTTGAACTACATGATCACTTTGCCTCGGGCCTATCCGAAGCTCATCACCGAAGACAGGATCGAATCAGTGACAATTTTTTGAGCGCATCATGCCACAAACGATCCCCTGTGACTGATCGGTCGCGCGATAACGGAGCACCTAAATCGTCAATGTGCCAGTCAATTACGCGTCAGGCCAAACAGTGCCTTTGACGCACAACATCGGGGCCAGATTTCCCCTGTGATAAAGATGCTCGAGCATTTAAATGCCCAAGGTTAACTCAAAACTTACCTGAGACAAGACAAAAGAGCCCCACAACAAATCACGCAAGTCCAAGTAATTCAGGCAGGCGATGGATTGCTCAGCGCATTCACGACGAAAGCATAGACGCATCGATTTTCAAAAGTTGTTCAGCACAGGATGGAACAAGCGTTCATAAGGAAGAGGCAACTTTTTACCTTGTCATATGATTGATTCGTACCCACTCAGCCAAAATGTATTGCTTCTCATAGTTGCCCATGAAAAAGGCGCCGAAATTAGCATACCGGTATTTGCGTAATTTTAATCCGCGCGTGACTATAGTTTTGGACATCAAAAATAAGCGTGGAAATGTTTGCAAATTTTCACGCCGAGGATTTTTTTATGAGCGTGAGGTGCGGAATTACTCGAATATCTTGAGTTTAGGTCACATCCGACATTTTGGGTCCTCTAAAATAAAAATAAAAACCTCTCCTTTGCGCAATGAAATCCGAGCATTAACAGTGTAAGAACGTGGCGATTATAAAAAGATTAAAAGAGTTGAATAGCACTGTTCTAAAACAACATGAGACTGCATTCGATTTGGAATTTTTATGCCTGAAAAAAAACCCATAAAACAACGAGAGTTCGTCCGCGAGATTATGTTGAAATAAATTCGACGCCAGACGCCAGAGGCATAAACTCAGGTTTGAAATCCGAAGAATTATTTTTCTTTGAAAAGGTGACGCGTTTGGAAAAGCGGCGAAGTTTTGATTAGCAGATATGGGCATTTGTTGAAGCATAATGGCCGTATGGTAATTGAAAGATAAAATGCAAGCTGTTCGGTTTCGCGGGGGTGTTTCAGGCCCGAGAAGCGGAAGGGAGACGATTTCGAAGCTCATTATCTTCCTGATCACCTCGTCGGTACGAGAGATACCCACGTGGATGAAACAATTCCCCCTTTTGAGATGGAGCCCCGATTTTCGCTGAAATATGGCTCACCGAGACGTAAACGATATTATGCAGCCGGAAAATGTCCGCATTAACATTTTTAACTGAGGCCCGCATTCATTCATCCAGCGTGCGGAGGAGAAGCAACAGGATCGGGTCTATAATTTCTGGGGCTGCGAGTGCGTTGCAGGCCGAGCCAGGCCATCATTACGAACAAACTGTTTCCCTCGGCCGTGGCCGCAATGCGCACAGTCGCCTGGACGATTTCCGGACCTCAGCTTTGCCGAATTTGCCTGCATTCCTTTTCAGATCGGAAGATATCCCGGAGTCGTAAATTCATAACGCCCCGAAGCACCGGCGCAGCACTCAATTTATCTTGCACCCTTTGCGCGGGTCGCGGCGAGAACCGACTCGTGGCTCGAGCCGGGACTGGGCGCAGTCCCTGGATCCGGGTAAGAGGGGAATTGAATTGCAATCATCTTGCTGTTCCATTTTAATCGCGGCTCATATGCTCCACAAGTCTAATAAACCAAGGGCAAGCCTCACTTTCTCATCAAGGCGGGTTGCTTGCCACTCCCCGCGGCAAAAACCGAGCCACTGGAGAGATTTAGCAGCAACAAATGACAACCATACACCGTTCGGCGGCCTCATCAATTTTGAAAATGTGACATCGTCGAATAAAACACTTGATAATCTAAAATCCGTATGCTATAGCTTAGGAAGACGACAATTATAGACGCATTATCATGCGTATGCTGGATGGTGTAATATTGTGTTCGACTACCGGATGAACCTCTTAAACAAAGCAAAATTTAGAAATATTGGGCAGTGAGATTCCGAATCTCGAAATATCTTATTCTGCCTGATAAAAAATAAAATTTTATTTTAAAAAATCTGGCGATATGTTATATGCCAGGAAGTAATTCACCGAAGACAGTAAGAAACAATTTCGAAAATGTCAGAAAATAAATGTCTGGATCATAAGAAGCAACCAAGGACGCCAGTATTTAGTATGATATTTCAATATTATTTTTCCTGGCCATTTATTTTTGATTTTATTGTAATTAAAACACTATGTTTCAATAAAAATACAAATTTTGATGCATTGAAGGTATGTGATTCAAATTTTTAAGAAGTCCTCACCTTGCATTTCAGAATGTTATGAAAACCTTGTTGCATCACCAATCTCACGTTGATCAAACTAAGATGCTACTTTGGAATAAACTCAATTGGAGGAAGCTTAAAAACCCATGAAATTCATGAATAAAAAAGATTGCGGAAATCACAACTGCATAATTTTACTTATAAACTGCGCAACGAATGATAAAAATCTTCCCGGTCGTCATGAGTCAAGCATCGCCAATAAAAGGGAGAGTTCGAAAGCAACGAAACGATCATTCGTTGATGCTAGGATAGTATAAATTAAATGTTTCAACCTCTTCCTCTTGCAAGTATCAAGTTTAAATGGATATGAAGCACGCGCTGGTTTTTTCGCAATTCAAATTTAACTCGAGAGTTATTTTTTCGGATTCATTAAAATAAAGGTCTCGACAGCGCACTACTTTGAACAATATAAGCGTGGTACGGGTAAAAGAATGTAGATCTTCTGGATAGATTTTGCTTGGTTGGAAACTTCTTGGGAAATGAAATGATGAAGAGTGCGGCTCAAAAGCGAGCTCTTGGGTTGTCGGGAAAAACAAAACTCGCTAAACTTCGGTCGCAGTGGAAAAAGACGTGGTCATCCCAAGTCGTGGGCCGAAAGATATGAAGTCACACGAACGCGGCGAGACAAAGATTTCTGACAAGATCATTTGATCATCGTAGCCAAAGAACGCTTTCCAGTGCTGTAAGTACGGTTCCCTCAGAAGATAAGAGCGGGTTGCCTGCACGGAGCTATGTTCTTCTCCCAGGACCAAGAAACAACATTTTAGTCCCTACAGTGCGTCGGGCAAACGACTCATTAATATCGGATTGACACGCAATAATTACTGCAACGTATCCTCGACCCGGAGCCCCGGTGTTAGGGACGGGCCATCTTGCCTCTATGAGGTCATGAGTCGGGGTTCAATTTTTGACAGATGATCCGCAACAACCTGTTCACCAGAGTACTATGTTTCCCGAAAGGGGTGGGTAATCGATCAGTAGCAATTCCGAAAGCGAAATCGCGCCGCGGTGTTGGGAAAGGAAAAAAAAAACGGGGCTCACGCATAAAAAGTCTGTTATGATGATGCTGCTGCAGCATGGAGAGGCTGAAAAAAGTACAGCGTGCGAGACGGCTGATGCGAGAAGTGTATCATTTTCCGACAAGCGCCTGAATGAGACTGCGAGCGTTTCAAGCATGCAAGGGAATGCACCCGTTGTGGGTACTCGCGTCTAATTCACGTTGACCTTCCGCGATCCTTTTCGATTCAATCAACTTCCTTCTCGCCACGCGAGTTTGTCCCATGGAAAGAGGAATGCAGGTTCGAATGCGAAGAACGGTGCCGGATTTCCATCCGTCGTTGTTCATGCGATTTTGTATTCCCATGGATATCCTGATTGAGTCATGTGAGTCTGGAATACAGTGAGACCGCAAGATGCGGACACGTAATTGGTGCATCAAGAGTGTCCCTAGGTCAAAATACCCCTTAGTCGAGTCTCATTCTCCCGTGGACTTACATTATATAATTTTTAATTGGGTTTTTATGGACAAAATAAAATACTCACGATAATTCCATGAAAATAAAAATTGCCTCTCAATGTAAACTGATTCAATCAATATACTGTATTTCAACACAATATGGACATATAGGGAATTGAATACTGATACCTCTGCACATTACATAGAAATGTTGGCATTCTCTGTAAAAGTAAAATTCAAGTGAAAAATAGAGAGGAAGTCCCTCTTGGCTAGAGGTAATTTTTTTAAATTAGCTAAATGGATGGTAAATTGGTGAGAGAAATGTCCAAGAGCTTTTTTACATCAATTTTAGTATTGGAAATATCTACCGTATTTCTTGTAATTTTGCCTGAAATTAATTTGCAATTTTATCACAAGATGTCCCTATTTTGAGTCAGTGTCCTCATTTTGGGCCTTTTTTATTAATTTTTTTAATCAGAAAATAAGTCTCCCTATGTTGAATTGTCCGCATGTTGAGGTGTCCGCATGTGGGGGTCTCACTGTATACTGTACTTCTCTTTCATTAGAATCCCTTCAGCTTGATTTGGTTGCGAAAGAACATGACCAATTAAACGCATAAGCTCGCATATAATCAAGATGGATACGAATGTGTCAGAGACCTGTGGATTTAGTCAGTCTGCATTTCTCATTGTGACGTCTAAATAACATCCCAGTCAAGCATATGTCTCAACCAAACCATGTCATCAAGCACGGGGAAATATCTCCGAAGGAATGAATTTCAGGCTGCATCAGATCACTTGAGAAGTACAGTACAGTACTGTACAATTCTGTTCGCCAGAAAATTCAATATTTTATTCTGCGTGTAATTGTACTGTACACGCATTTCGAAATTGAGACCATTCTATGAATGCATTTGAAAATACTGTACGTCATTTAAAAAAAGATCGTTCCTTTTTTTAAAATGAATATTCATATTTTGGCTCCGTTAGCTAGAATTTGCACACTGTACATGCGCGAAAGAAGTTTTCAGTAAAATTTTAGAAATTACGTTTAAAGAAGAAACTACTGTACTTCGCGTCTCTAAAGATAATTTCCCCTTCATCTGGTCGATTCTCCAGACAAGCATTGATGAATCTTTAAAGAATGCATTGTACCTTATGAGTCTAGTAATTAGGAGACATTTTAGAGGGGCAGCATGATATGAGACGCCTGACGGACCCCCAAGAACCAAGTGATCGGTGCCTTACAGGGTTCTCATCATTTGTTATGCAGCTCGCCTCGTTCAGATTACTATTCTGAAGATACAAGGAATACTCGAAAGCAGCAGTTTCGCTGTAATACCGCTTGAATACGCGGACAAAAGAAGTTAAGAATTGGTTATGAATAAATTGGGTACAGTATTAACTTTGATTTGAAAAAAGCGAACACAAGTGATAAATTCGATTTACCAGGTTATAAACTTCGTAATCTCAAGCAAGCAATAAATTCTGCATTTTTAGAAAGTGATATTTTTTAGAATTGATTTAAACCTGAAGGATTCAAGTGCGAGCACTGCTGTATGCGAGTTTCGAACGCAGTAAAAGCCGCATTTTGGTTTCATTTATGAGGCCTATACTCGAGTTTCATAAGCCTGTGAAGATAGAAAAACAAATATTAAAATAATTGCCACCAAAATTTTAAAAGTTAAAAAAACTCAAAATGCAACTGCTGAGGGGTCCGAAGATGACGCACGTGTTTTTTTATTTCATTCTGAACATAGCATTCCCTGTTTTGCAAGTTTGTTTCCGTGAATAGTCCACATTTTTCGCCAGACATTTTTCCAATGTTTTGATTTGATCTACAGACTATTTTTAACATTATTGCTTTGTTACATTTGTTCAGCCACCTTAAGTATCATGTAAGCGATTGATGAGCATTGCATCCATTTCACCAGGAAAAGAAACGAAGTTTCAAAGCAGCAACAAAGAACCGGCAAAGATTTCCGAAAGATCAGAGAGTTTAAGTATATAAAGTGATGCTTCATACAACAAAAGCCTCATGTATCATGAATGTTCCACGATAAAAACGAATAATGTGCGTTTTCCCCCAAAAATGAATCATATAGTGATCAACCAAATGCTTTACATGCTTTAAAAAACGAACGAATTTCCCGGAAAAATGCCTAAACTCTTTTAAAATCTACATCACTGCTTTCTCCCAATAACTATATTTTCGTGAGATATTTCCCGTTGCCTGTTTTCAATTACTTTACTTTACAGTACTGAAGTGTTTTCTGTAGAATTACAATATTGGAGGTCATTTTATCAAAGGAGCTGTGTTGATCTTGAACGGGACTGGAAGTGACGCGTGATTACTTGCTTCTTTTATTTTATTTAGATGGAACATACATATGTTTCCAATGAATTTCAAGAGAAAAACGCGTCGCATCCGTCAAAAACCTCATTCATCAATTAACCATTCGTTGGAATGAGTCACACATGTAGGTTTATCGGGCGAGGCACTGTGCCGTGTTTCAGGGCGTGAGAATATCTGGAAAAAGGTGAAGGCATTCGGAACATGTATTTTTCTGGCATGATATGCGGAAATAATCTAATCTCACTTATCAGAAATCGTCATCGAGATGATGCTCGTTTCTGAACTGGACCCGTAATTGTTCTTGGACGTCTTCATCAGAATAGACCGCGCAATGGGGGATGGGGGGCGAGTTCGCCAGTCATACTCGGTTCCACTATCACAACTCAGCGGATCGGAATATTTCCATCGCGAGCGACAAAAGCCAAGCAAGCAGAAAGATGAACTTCACCGTCGGTTAAATATTCATCAAATGCCGAGTATACGTCAATGAGACAGCGAACGCGAATTTTCACCGGCAGTAAAATAGGTGGTCAGTCAGCAAGATTTGCCTGACGAACTGGGAGAAACAGTTTGATTTTGCGTGGAACAATCTCGTTCAAACACTCTACCGTAATTTTTCATCCACAAGTTCCCTTCGATGTCCCACTCAACACCAAACACATTCTTCATCGAAGAATCGTGAGTTAAGCGTAAAATATGGAATAGTGTTGAATTTTGCAGGATGTAAACTTTGAGCAAGAAAATACACATCTTGCATGCACCGAATTCTGCTATCATCGAAATAACGGATTCAGCGGCGTGAATTTAAAAATAAAAGTCACATTCAAGTAATATTTTATAGATTAATTTATCATACCCTGTGACTGAATCCTGGCATCAATATAGTGCGTACGGATTAACTGCTTGCATCGGAAGCTAAAATATCATTCAATTTCGATTAGAGAAATCTTCTGAAATTCCTCAAGGGATCAAGGATGATAATTTTTTTTTCAAAATGAAAGCGTGCGGAAAATCGGATTCAATTCTGATCTCTCTGGATAAACTTTTAAAGATGCTCAGATGAATAAATTTTCAGTTAAGTGACGAATTCGGGGCACTTTTCATGCACATGAGTAAGGGATAAAATGCGGACCTTCGACATTATTTCTCGTTGAGAAACAGTATTGCTCTTATTCCGTCACAGCCCGTAACTAGCAGCACTTCTTCTATTCACCAAGATTGTGGGTAGGCAAAATTAAAAAAAAGAATTGATTTGGGGACATAGTGAATGCCCAATTTTTCAATTAGACAGCGATTTTCCGGGCTGCGAGTTTCGGATGACGGACCGTGGATTCGATAAGCGAATAAATTCGGACCGCTAAGAACACTCAAGAGACCGGACGCGATTTGGGTGCAGTGCAAGGTTTTTTGGTTGTAATAAGGGTTTTTGTTGGGGTTTTCCCTTTTCTTCTCACCTGTTCACGTACGTCATGATGGTCTCTGGAACGGCCATGTTTGAATGCACTGAAGCGTCAGCCTTTATCAGTTCACACGGGTATCAAGTCTTGCGGTCAAAAGACACGACGTGACTTGCCCATGTTTCGCGCTTGATACCAACACTTTTCAACACAATTCAAACCGAAGTTCATCAAAAACCTGCGACAGACTAGGTCACGTTATAATCAACACACGGAAGTAAATGAAGTGATTCGTTCCGCGATGATCGAATGGCAATCAGTTTTAGTTACATTCTCCTGGCTTTCGAGTGCAGCGAGGAATCGCGAAAAGTTCTTATTCACGAGAAAATCATTTCGAAATTTGTCGAAAATACAATTTTATCAATGTTCTTTGAATTGTGGGTACATGAATCTCTCAAACGAGTTTTGATTCTGTAAAATTTTTGTGAAGAACCTTGCAGTTCATCGGAATTGAAAACGTATTTTAAAATATCACAGCATCTTCAAGTTCTTCCGGAGCGATTTCCATGTGTCGAAGCAATATTTCATTAAAGACGATGCAAGATTTGATTTACGAATTCTAAATCTTCAAAGTCCAATGACAATTTTTCCCTCCATCTCTAACCCCAAATATTTTATTCCAGGTTATCTCGTTCATTCGACCAGTCATGAATCACAATCTCATGCATGAAAAAAAAATAACTGCTTGGCATATCAGTATAAATATTTCTTCACTTGAGACAACAGTCAGGATTGCAAGGAATATGTTGATACAATTTTGAGAACGAAAATTACAATTCTTGAATCGTGAGGCACTTTTTGTCGCAAAAATCAGAAACGCTCGGCATCAGGGGTACCGAAGAGTGATACAGAGCAAGTGAAGCATTTTCTAGAATTAGCTGATTTCGAAGTTCCGCTTTTAAAGAAACGAAGAAAGGGTTTTTTTAATGGAGTGATTCCGAAGCAAATCTTCCAAACCTCGCCCGGGAGACATTCAGGGAATTTTAAAAAATCTAAAACTGCAGAGCCGTGAATTGTCTAAAGCTAGAAAGCTCGTCAGAAGTAGGAGGAATGAAAAAAGTCTCACCCAAATAGTTAATTTTTGACTGATCATTTCGTTCAAAAATATCTTTTTTTGGAAAAACATGTTTCGAATCCCTCAGAAATAGAACGAAACCTTTTTTATTTCCTCATCCCAAGTTGAATCACTATTTTATATTTTTCACGTTCATCTTGGAGACGTAACTGCTGACATTTTTCCGCTGGTTCCGATCATCCCAGCAATAGATGAGCAAAATGCAAAACTTCGATGAAAATGATCTACTGTGCACTGAAACACTTCATTCGACTTGCAGATTCACAAGATGAATGCCTTTAAAATTTCCACCAGTATTAACGATTTAATACCAGATTAGTTTGTTCATTTGAAGGATCATCATGGAACACAATTGCTGGTTCATACGAAAAACGTCAACACGTTCCGACGTGGTCCGCGCACTTTCAATGCACAGTTCTTGAAGTCTTTCGAAACAGCACTGCAAAAATTATTCAGGCACTGACACTTGGAAAGCAGTTTTTCGCAGAAAAAAAAATCGCGCGAATTTCCAAGAGGAAAAACAAAAAGTGCGCGGGGATTGGTTGGGATGGTTCGGCACTGCCCGCAATCGTATTTCCATCCAAGCCCGCGAGGTTTTCTTCGGTCAACTTGGTCCAGGATATTTTTTTCAACTTTTCCACTCAACTCAAGAGAGACCGACGCCGCGACGTCCGCGGGGTTTGGTTGCAGATTCGTAATGGGCAGGAGTCGGGGAAGTTCGAAGAGAGTCAAGATGGTCCGCGCAAACGCGGGATCGAAGGAAGGTGCGCTTGTTCGGCCGCATGAATGATCCGGCGGCCGAAAATTTTCTCTTTTTCCTTTTTCCTTTTCCGCCGGAAGAAGGAGGGGGGGTCACGACGAACAGCCGTCCAATGCCCACGTTGGCTCGGATTCGACCTACCCTGTGTGTGGCTGCACAGACTAGAATGCCCACTCGAAACAAAGATTCTCCTCTGGCAGTCGGCGAGCGAGCGTGGGACAAGCCTTCGCCGGGATTTTTTTTTCTTGCTTTCTTTCTCTCTTTCTCATTTTGTCCGCACTTTTCACTCGTCCCCAGAAATAAGCGCCTTCGCTGTCGCCGAAAATATGTCACAATTTCAACAGTACTCGGTGCCGGGTCCTTCGTCGCACGTCACCCCGCCGTGAATTTTTTTCCCAAGCTACAATAGAACTCAAATTACCCAGCATTAATTTTTGCTCCTTTCCCTTGGATAATAAAATATCGCGAAAAATATGATGCTGCTAAAAATTGTGTGCAGGTTTCCCAGAAATTGAAGAATGACCTGGCATGATACTGCCGATATTCCTCCAAATTTCTGAAAGCATCAGCTTGAAGTTTTCCCGAGGGAAATGAAACCGCCCACGTTGCAATTCTATTATGCATATAGAGACTGCTTCCGCTCCGTAGATAGAAATTCATGTGTTAATATGTGTTTACCATGAAAAATCTGATTGTACTACTAAAAATTTTGTGGAACAGATTTCGCCAAAATGGAAGAATATGACATGGGATATGGTAATAACGACATTCCTCAAATCTCGGGAAGCATCAACCCAGCTTTTAGTTTTCCGGAGGACAATGAAGCTCATGCTGAAATTGCATGATACATACAGACTGCTTTGTTTCCTCTCCGTATATCGAAGTTCATGATTATCCGGATGTCCGGTTAATTTGGGCCCGAAAAATCAGAGTTATGCAGTTTTTCAGCGATAAAACCAAACGCCTTCTTTTTCCTTCTCTGTGATGACCTGATGACGCTCGAAATGCACACGACGTTCTCCAGTCGTCTGTGGACGATTGGAAAAGCCTTGGAATTTCCTTGTTCCTACATCTGGAAATAAGTATAGTGAGAAACGGCAGTTTTTTTTCTACAAAAGGCCATGACTCGAAAGAGAAGATGCTTATAGAAATTTGGCACAGTTTCTTGTCTGTATTTTGTGAGAATATATAGCGGTAAGACATATTTTCTGCTAAAAAAAATTCCACTAAAACATGGGTACAACCTACTCCCGAGCAATTTGAATGCATCACAGCGCAGACTCATCTATGCTACAAATACTGAAGATTTACGAGTACAATGAGGGTAAGGCTTAGTAAAAAATTTCTGTTACAGTTTTACTATGTATAATATTTCAGTCCATCCCTTTTCAAAATAAATAGATCTTTCCAAAGATACTACGCAGTCTGTTTGTGAATCAGATGCTCTCTTCGCCAATTATTTCAAGATAATTTGCAGATTTTTCATCCGAGGTGGAAACATTTTTCCTCAGCACACTGCTGATGACCTGAGTGATGTATACTCGTTTATGATCACATCCGACCGAGAATCGCGTGAATACACCAACTCATCAATCAGAAAAACATCTGAGTATTCCTAAAATGTCTTCAAATTGAACTTCTCGGTGACAAGGTAAACTTTTTCTCACTTCGATCTATTTATTAAACGCATGCGGGAATTCAGGTTTGGTACGCAAACGGCGTTTAGAAATTCTGCTGGATTTTGACTTTCCACACGTTGACACGACCCTCTAACGATCCAATCGAACAGCATGCATTTATATTTTGCTGTTCAAATGTCAGAGGAAAAAGAATTCAATACGTAGCAGGATTCAGCATTTCAAGATTTTTAAACTCGGCTTCAAATTTGCAATCACAAGAAAATATTAGATGAAGAAGCTTTTTTCACTCAAGTAAAAGCACATCGTTTTTTCTTATCACTTCCTTTTTCCGACTAAATATGAGAACCCTATAATTTTCGAGATTATGTGCTAAATTTAGGAGGTTGTATTTGATGGCTACTCTTGAGTGCGGAGAAAAACGAGGATTCAATATGGAGAAAAATAAGGTAAAAAAAATGCATAAGTATGGACTATGGAGTCTGGTTTTCAGTCATATTTACACATTTGATTGTGTCGCACCTTGAAAAAACCATCCGTGTGAACCGATCATATCGATCGTCTCTTATTCCTTTGAACAATAGCGTTTCAATTGAAAAATGCCCTGCGGCAATGCCTTTCGTTGCTTGAAAATGCGCGCTGAGTGTCGGGGAAATTTTACAAGCACGAATTGTGGTTAGATGTTACTGCAAAATCAAACGTTACCATGCTGCACTTGAAAGCATTTGTAATCGTTCTTGCACGTACATGTTTGAAATTGAGAATCGTTTTTCAACAAACATAATTATTTTTGTTAATGCAAGTTATACGAAATAGCGCGCAGGTCGATCAGATGAAGGAATAATTACTACATTCGATTTCAGCCCATCATTCCATTATGCAAGGTAGATTACAGTAGTGGGATTTTGTATCTGAATCCAAAAATAGTAGCCGGACATTAAAAAAAAAGAATCTGTTTTTTTTTTTGTCGCGTTTGTTCACGCTGGAAAACAGACAAAAGCGGGGCTTTTCCGGTTTTCTGTGGGATAAGATCGACACGGAAATGGAAATATGTAAAAAATGTGTAAGTACGTCCCCAACTGTGGCGCCTGGAACAGAGAATCGTGAATGCCGAGGCAGAGTCATTTCGTGGAAGAATTTAGAAGAGGAGCTTCGAGGAAGATGATTGACTTCTTGCGTCGATTTTTTTCCTCGCACAAAGCTTTTCCCCAGATCGGGCTTCGCAGTCGCAGTGAATTAACAAATGGATCCCTTTTTGGGTTCATTTTTCAACTCCTCCTATTCACTCAGTTTCGGCTCGGGGGTCGTGACTGAAGCATCGCGATAGCGAACTCCCACCATGCCTTCATTGCGAGAACTTGGCGAAGAGAAAGAACATATGTCGAGAGGTTACATCTGTGACCGAGTGAGGTTGGAGTGTAAGTTGAAAGACGCCACGAACATCCATTCTCGCATTTTGTTTGCCTTGTTGACCGACAATTACCCGAGTGTCATAAACCTATCTCTATGCTCACGGCATCGTTACCCACATGAATTCAAATCGTCCGAACCCGTCGCGACCGCTGCGGTAGAATTATCGACATAATGATGCCTCATCTCCATTTCCGCCTTTATATTCCTGCTTTGATTTCCCTTGCGGATCCGGGATTTATTCATTTTAACACTTCTCCAGGAAATAATCACGGGAATCCCATAAATTATCCGAGCGGGAAAAATTTTCCGCGATATTCAGTGCCTCAACAAGCGACTCTCCAGCTTCTTCTTATTCCGCATTCATTATATTTGTACGCAATCCAAAGGAGTAAAAACTGTTATTCCTCTTTGTCGTTGCGAAATTCATTCGAAAAGCAGCGTTCTTGAGAATAAACGGGATTTCTTCGTCCTTAGACGTATGTCTTGTTTTATCCTTGATTCCTTCTTGGATCAAGCAGAGTGTGTCCAGAAAAGACAGCAAAGAGTTGGAAAACATTTCTTGCCCATTTTGCTTCACTTGTAAAACATAGAAGAGCTCTCCGGATCGTGACCGGGGACTGCGACAGTGAAATGACGATGAAGACTACTTTTTTATTTCACAAAATCGAAGTATCGTTTCGCTTCGATTTTTCTGTGAAGAAATGAGTCACAAATCACTTGCCTCGACGGCTGGAATAAGCGTCAGCTTCACAATGGTTGAGTGTCGTGATGAATAAAGCTTATTTCGTGTAATTGACTCCAAGAATGTACGCCTCTTATCCATTTAAGCGGACATATTCAGGTATAAATAGATACAGTAATTATACATAGCATACCTCCATTAAAATGTCATGATGGGATTTAAGATTTATCCCCGAATGTGTAGGTACTTCTTTGATCTAGCCAAGATAACGGCAGGCTTTATTTAAAGAAACCATCTTTAAAATTTCAAACACATTTCAGTTCGATCCGTAATAACCAACTCTTAATCTAAATTGAAGGACTTTTTGGACGGTTCGAAAGCTGGAAAATGTACTCAAACGTTTTGTTAATGCATTTTAAAATCCATCCACGGATAAATGAAGGTGCAGCATGGGCGATAATTGTGGCTATTTTACATTCAGTGGGGACAATTTCAACTGTAGTATATTTTTCAATTTTGATGAATGTACAATATTGTACACTACAAAAAACTGCTTCGCCATGAAACAAATTCAGTTCCCCATAGCAAAATTTTTCGTTTAAAAGACCAATAAAGGAATAATTCGCATGTTGGTACAATATTTCACATGCGCATCGAACTGATGTACAGTATGTCGTAAAGTAAATTGTTCCAGTTTGTCTTGCCATTCCCCTTGTATGTGCAGCGTTGTTCAGTGCGTGGAGACTGGAGAGCTAGAAGCAAGTATACAGACATCATTGAATTATTTCAACCAGTATTCCTGGAAATTGCTGTCCCTTTTTTGATTCAGAGAAGCGTGTGACGTAGGTCTTCGACACATCTCGCGACGACAAGTTCATCTTTAAACGCTGCTCTACGTTTAAGAAAATCGCATGATATAATCGCTCTTGCTGAGCTGGGCATTTCGAATAAGTTAAAAACAGAATATAAAGTCAAACCTCGATTTATTGCAATTTGTTGGCGTCATAAAATGGCCACGGTCTGATGGTGGCGCTTCACATTGATCGGGGGTTAATGTACTGTAGTGTACATATTAAAAAATGTTTGAGTCAAATTTGTGACGCAAACAGACGGTGACAATTGACTAGATAAAAATACACGACATAAATAAGCAGTAAAATTAGCGTAAAACATTTTATTACGGTGGATTGCAGTGTATACGGTAAGCATGGGATTATTTCTGAATAATGGGATTATTTATGAAATTCGCCAGCAAATTAAAATATTTTCAAGGCGCGAGGTGCTTGGTAATCCGAAGCTTGGGTTGGCTTTGGAATGAATTTCTAATCATCGCGGGAAGTTCTTGTTTTTTTTCTAAACTGTGAGCTGTCATGGTCACCTATTTTAGTTTACGCTTTTGGTGCGGGAAACGTAATTCAATCCCTTCTTGCAACGAAAATCCGTGTACAGTATGTTGAGGGCAAAAAGAGACCTTATGAAAATTTTCGAAATGTCTTGCCTCATTGGTATTATTGTAAAGATAAACTTTTTTTCTTCGAATCAAGGTCATATAGTTGAAAAGAGCTGGAATAAGTTGCGGAATATTCATTAAAACGGGAACTTCGAGAAAATCGCTGCGTCCGATTCTGTGGACTGCGAGCAGTGAAAAGAAGCGACATCTGCTCTTGCGAATCCTAACGGAACCGATCGGAATCCCCGAACCCAAGGGAACATTATGCAACCCAGTTCCCACATTCCGATTGCATCCGTGATCTATTCTGATTAGACAGGCTCACGACGTTCATTACATTTACCTTTTTTCCGCTGTCGCGGACACAGAGGGACTCAGAGCAAGAAAAGTATTATTGAATCGATGAGGCGGAACCGCCGTCGAAACCAGGTTTTTTTTTTCTTTCTTCAGCTTGCAAGTTCGCGAAACCAACTTTGTTTTTACATTCGAAAGCATGGTATTAAAAATTTTTTTAGCTTTCAATTCCAATTGAGTGATTTACTCACCTTTGAATCACGTCTATCATATCTTCAAAATTTTAATTTCTATGACATTACCGTATAGACTCGTCTCCATGCAAAGCACAACGGTCTTCCTGCATTTCCTGAACAACACGTTTCTGTATTGTTTCGGGTTTGCAACAATTTTTAAGTTTCTTTATTTGTTTGGAAATGTAGACAAAATCTTTGCTGTCTGCTTCACTGAATTGAATTATTATGAGTTTGAAACCGTCTTTTTCATTTTTAAAAACTCGAAGAAATAAATCCACATAATTTTAGGAACAGCCGATCGACATCTACTCACATCGTTTTAGCTTATGCAGTTCTTTAGTTACGGATGTTTCGTCAATCAAAAACGTATTCAAGTACCGAATCGATTTTTACCATCTCGTCCAGAACATATTGGTCTTGTTGAGAAATCTCACTTGCGCGAGAAAAAATCATGACTCGAGAAAATAGATGTCCGTTGAAAGCCTTGAAACGTACAAATGTTCAGCTCTCGTAAAATTTGCTGACAAATGTTTTTTTGTATCATGATGTTAATTAAATTTTCTGATGAATTCAAGAGAATAAAACAAGGTCTTATCTGAATCTAAGAGGTCGGGAGGATAACGGCTGAATTGCTGTACTTCACGTGAATAGCTCAAGAGAAGTATCGATCACGTTTTCTCCAGAAGATACTGCTTGGGTTCAACCTACGAGAAGTATGACAGAAGCATGCCTCGGAACGTTTGATCGCTTTCAAAACATGCTTTACTATAGTATTGAAAGTTTTTTATACTACAGCAGTATATTGTAGTAATGGACGTTTTGAAAGCGAAATACTTTAAGTTCGTAGCATGTATACAGGCCATAAACTTAAAGTATTTCTCTTCGAAAAATGGAGCTTGCATTTTATTTTCTTGTTTGCGGATATTTCTCTAAAATAAATTTGACACTTCGAAATCGGCTCCTCGCTTTTGGAAGGAAAAAGAGAACAATCGGTTGACTACTTTTTTTGTCGAGTTTTGTCGAGACGATTTGTTCGGATTGGGTTTTGGAGTAATTTATTTGTATGATGACGACGCTAATTAATTCTCGCCTTTAATTTTGGAGAGGAAAACATTTTTTACCATAACCGACGAGGCGGGAGGATCGTAATTTTAAAACTTGATTCAAATGACGAAATGAAGAAAAGTGCTCTTACTGTTCGGTAGATGAATATTTAAATTCGTTAGGAACTTCAAAATGCAGTACACCACTATAAGCCATGCTTCGAGTCGTTCAATTGCTATCACATCTTTCGAATACTGTGTGCGATGGATTTCGTCCCTGAGGAAAAAGGCTTGCAGCATGCTTGTTCCTTTGACATCAAAGAATTCTTATCGCTTCTATGAAGGGAGAATAACCTCGATATATCGGGAATTTTTCAGCTCGTGTGAAGGTTTCTTGGCATTCGTTTTTGCGGAACATGGTTTTTTCTGTCAAAATCGGTGGTTCTAATTGCATCGGATGAGCAATTTTAGGGAGGAAAAGAATGCCTTGTTATCCGAATCGAAGGGGGCGGGCGGATAACTGTTAAATTACTGTGCTTACCGTGAACAGCCAAAGAAAAGCGCCGATCATGTTGTTCGGTAGAGGATAGAGTGGGGGTAGACCCTCAAAAAATGTATGACAGAGTGAGCAGTTAATTTGGGCTGTGAAGACTGAAGACGCCGGGCTGCGCAAAACAGCGAAACCGTGGACAGCTGGGGTATTGAATGGGAAAATCGTGTTTTGCGAGCCTGAGACGCGCGGGCTCATCAATAATAATTCATTGCGGAGATAATCAGTCTGCGAGATAACCGCATAATTGGTTTCGGGTCGATCGCCAAGAGAAGCGACGATTTCCGCCGGCTTGTTGAGCATGTCGACCCTGATGCGCGGCGAGATTTCCACGGGCTTTGTGTCGTGCGGAGCGGGGGAGGAGCTGGGCACTGGTAAAACACGGCCAAGATGCGAGAGAAATCATGGACACGTGTATTTAAAAGGCCCATAAAGCTCGGAACGGCGCGGCGGAAAATGGACCGCGGCTAATACGAATCGATCATCTTTATCACGACTTCCCGAACCCCCATCTCACATTAGATGAAGAATTGCTAAACGGCGACGTCAAAACAAGGATGAAGGAAGATTGCGGTGGTCGAGGAACTCGGCATTCTTGCGCCATGTGCAGGATTTTTTCGGAAATGGATAATCGCTCAACACGAAAACGCGATACGGAGTGATTCGACCCGCAGCATAAATCGCCTCGGCATCTTTTCTCCCACGAACTCGGAAACAGAGGTCTCGCGTTAGACATCATTACTAAGATCCGGAAACGACAAGTTTCCGCCAATCGATTCATCATCTCTTCTATGAGGAACGAGATCACGTAGTGTGTTTGGATTAGAGACATGTTCCGCCGAGGTTCACTCCGGGTGAGGTCTGCTCGCAATAAAACCGACCGCTCAGCACGCCGGTGACTTCAACGCTATCCATGCTCCGTTGATCCTTTCCCCATAACCGAACGATGATGACCACACCTCGGTTATCCTCACCACGAATCAAGTTTCACACTTCGAAGCCCTCTCAATGGTTGTGTCCCGATCCCAAGTGCTGAGAGAGAACAACAACAAAAATCGGTATCGAAAGAATTTCATCCCTCGAAAACAGCGCGACGTGTAGGGAAAGAATTCGGTCAATTTTTATTTTGCCGTGCCAAAAGTAGCGATTGCTGCCACCGAATGGCAATCAAATATGCACCGTTCGATAGATATCCTATTACAGTATAATGTTTGGGTCTATCGTAATGAATAAACTTTAAAATCCCCTTTTTAAAATCTCTTTCCAACAATGGTGTCTCCGGAGAAGGTAATCGAAATCGAGTGGATTTCATTTCATGAAGTTGCAGATCTCACTTGACGTTGGGAAACTTTTTTTTTTAGCTGTACACGAGAAAGCGATGATTCTTGCAGCAAATTTTCATAAGAAAATGTCCAGGTACATTACGATGATAATTCCCGAAAATATTTGTATCACATTGTCACCTCATTCAGGGACGCGACAGAGGTGTTCGGTATAACTTCTGCCGATTGAAGTACAATAAATTTTTCATAAAGTAAATATTTGCATACATGCTCTTGTATGACCAATATTGGAATCAGGAAAAACATTTGAATCTTTCGTTGTCACCTTTTTTTTTCTTGCTTGTGAGTGAACATATTTCCAGGTCAAGCCACATTGAGGAATTTTGATTTTTAAATTTACAAACATTTGCGGTGATTGTAAGTACCAAATGAAATAAACTCTTGAATGTCGAAAGTTGAGAAACATCTTTCGTATTTCCTTAATTATAGGCCGCACTGTGATTTCGGATAGTCTTTCGAATCGAGAAACGGCATAGCTCGAAAAAATCAGAAGTCTTCGAGGGATTATGTAGTTAATTGACGATCAGAACAGTTATTCCATGTATTACTGTATTTTCCTCCACCTAATTTCAAAAATAGGTGGAAAATTTTGGTAGCTGCGGCCAATATCCCGGGTATTGTGAGAATTTCTCATGTCGAGTTTTAATGCAAATTTTCATGCCAACCCAAGCGAGAAAGAGCGACCTAAAATGGATTATGCATAGAGGCGTCGTTTGGCCGCGACATTTTTCGTAAGTTGAAAAAGCGAGAATCGGAAGAGTTTGGAAAAATGCAGGGAAATCAGGAGGCGTTGCGAAGACTAAGTTTCGACAGTCAGGTTGATGGCGACGAAGGAGAGCCATAAACGTGAAACAACAGCTTGCCTATATTTGCGGGACTCTTTCTTCTTTCGCCGGTGAAAGAACGGGAAAAAAGGGAGGAAGCCGGGAATAGCTGGAGGCTCAGGCCTACTGCATCCTAATAATGCCGAGGGGGCCGGAAAAAAATTTGAAATGGTAAAAGGGATCCTCACCAGACGGCTTTTGATCAGGATACATATCACTCCGAGCCCGCATCCGGGTTTCGGCTATTCACTTTTTCAGCGAGACTTGTATATGTCATCAATATTGAAATTCGCGTCATATCCAGGAATACATGAATCGATCCTGAGGTTTGTCTAATTGTAAATGTTCTTTCCGACAGTTATCGGTCCCGATGATCTCGGCGGGCCGCACGCTGGCCGATCGACACGAACGAGAGCACTGCTTCATCCTTGCCTCAGGATTTATTATTCCAATGAGCATCCATCCCTTTCCCAATCTTCTCGCCTGATCTTATGCCAGCTCGTTTGATCTCCCGGCAGCACCAAATCCAATAGCGAATACAAATAAATCCTCATCATGAACCGATTATCATCAATCCCGCGGAGGCATTCCGACGGCCCGGGCATCTCCACGGTAATCAACACTTCCGCCGCATTCTCACTTTCCGCGGAAACATTTCTTCTTCAATTGCGACAATGCATCATTTTTTTTCAACTGCGACAATTTTTCATGCATGATTTACCGTAGATGTTCTCATTGGGTGATATGGGACTTCCAGCGACTCCGCCGCATCCACTTCGGGACAAACAAAACAACGCGAAACGAGCGGAGTGATACGGAAGAGGAAGACTAACGTAGAAAACTGAGGAATCTATCCTATAGTTAAAAATGGACCGCGCTACTGTAAAATACAGTACTCAAAATTATGGCTCACAAAAAACTAAACATTAAGACTCGACAAATCAATTTTCAAAGGGTTCCTGCGCAGAAAACCATCCCGAAAACGGCTCCTTGACTTGAGAAAGGTTGAGAATTTCCTATTCGCCTAATTTTATAAATTATAAGCCACGTGCGATTGTAGGTCACAACTCAACTTAATTTGGAAGCAATTTCGGTGGAGGGGATGCTACGTTGCATTAGCTGCAAAAATCAAAAATAAAATTGGCAGAAAAAAATGTGACCTGCAATTGGGCAAACCCTTATTAATTTCCTGGAAAATTTATTCCACGAGGCTTGTTTTCAGGTCAACAAAACAAGCATGCAGTTGACTTTTTTTAGTACAGTATATATCTATCTCAATCGCTTTTGGGAATATTAGATGAATTCGAGCATTAAACACCTGAACTTTATGATTATCTAGAGTCGCCAATAAAGCGAGAGTACGGTATTTTTTGTGCGCACTCTTAGGAAAAAATGCGGCAGATCAATGCGTAATTACATTGCTGATGTTCTTTCAACATTAGCAAAAACTGCTGATCAGCAGGTTTTCACCAAGGTTTAATTGGGAATGAGCATTCAGCAGCATGTTTTCCCAAGGTTTCGTACCGCAAATCTTTTCATGGATCGTGACTTTATTTCCTCTGTTTACATTCAAAAAAGGCGCGCAAAAGCAGTCTTACTCCCACTGCCGGAAGGAATTACTATATAGCTAGGGGCAAAAGATGAAGCATTGCATTTCTTTATAATCTTGACTAACGGAGGTTCCATGAGGCGAAGATTTGATAAATAGTTCCATCGAGCGAACCGCTCTAGATATCAGAAAAAGGCCCTTGTCTTCTCGACACCAAATATTGTATCCTGCATATTGCATTCAAAATGAGGGACTGCTGATTCGAGGAACAAGTGGTCGTTCACGCTTCGGGTTACAAACTATCCTATGAAATTCAGCGCGACAAAATCGCGTACTATATTTGCAAAATTATAGGCCGCATCCGAGCTGCTCTTAGGAATATAAAGGTCGCACCAAAAGTCTTAGATGTACGGTGTATAAGTATGCTGGTGAGGTATAATAACTAAAAAAGCGACGGAAATTTGCTTAAATGCGGTGCAAGTTCAGGACTTTCTCAAAATACTTTGAAACCTACAATTAGTTTTCAAAATTAGCAGTGATTTTTAAAATATTCTTGAGACGCAAATGCGAATGAACTTCGTTACATCATAAAATCTTATTATACTGCTTCGAGACATGCGCATCAGACTCATCTCAAACTTTAGGCAATTCAAAACATTTGAAATTCCAGTTCCGGAACTCGTTTGCTGAAAAAATCACGACTAGAAGATGAATTGCGCAAATCAAATTTTTTAAACTAAAATTTTACGACATAATAAAGCATTTGGCGTCAAGCACACGAAGGCCTTTTCTGATATCTAGAGAGGTTCACTCGATGGAACTATTTATCAATTCTTCACCTCCGCCCGTTAGTATTAAAAAAAAATGCAATGCTTCATCTCCCCCCCAAGTTTCGGGAACTTGTTTCGAGTTTTCCCGGACGAAGTTGTCAACGCAACTCCCATTATAATTCGACAATAATTCGTCTCTGAAAAAAATCACTTGATAATACGGCGGTTTGAAATGTAAGAAAAATCCGCGGAGACGATTCCAGAAAATAAGAGGAGAAAACGTTGTTTTGGTCGTTGACTTGACTGAAGCAGAAAAATGCGATTTTGAGCTGCATAAAAATGCTGAGCACGCGAAAACTGTCGGGAGGAAAAAAGCGGTGACTATTCGTGATGCGAAGTTTGCGAGATCGACGTTGATGAAGCGCTTTATAGAGAACTCAGCTGTTGTCGAATGCGTCCAAAAAATAAACTGATTTCGCAGCTGGTGTGCGGAAAGGAAAAGAATCGGGTTTTAAAAAAAGTCGGAGATTGAGCGTTGATAGTTCCATTTTTTCCTCTTCCGAACCGCACAGGACCCAATACACTCAAGTTTCTGGTCATGCCCAGCTCTCATCAATCAAGCGATTGGCATCATTGATGCCGAGGTGCGATCGCAGCGCGGAAAGTGAAGGAAAATGCTCACACCCTTAACCCGGGGTTAAAAGAAGTCGAGATGAGCCAACATTGCGTGACACCGCGAGATAACACAATTTATGACGTGGGCGAACTGCCGGCGCATGGTAAACCGCAAACCCGAATTGAATGTGAATCAGCCCGGTCAACTCGACGAGGTAATTGGGTGGGTTGGGATTGTAAAAACGTGTCAATTGGTACTCACGACGCCATGTGTGCAATTGTTTATAGTGGCGCTGTTGCCACCTCGGCCGGCAGCCTTTGCTTCGTTCACTTCGGCGTGCGCAAACAGTTCACTAAATTTCCGACTCGGAAACGAGAACCACCTGAACCACAATCAGTATTTTTCTCTTCTTTTTTTTTGTCACAGGGAAAAAAGTCTGGGGGTCGGTCGGGGAAAAGCGATCGATCGACAGTGAGCGTCAGCGTGTGGTGTCAACGTACTGAACGAAGCCTACTGACACAGGCGTGGAAGGCGGTGGCAGGGCCCGCGGGCCGCAAAGACCGAACCAGGATCTTCCCTGTTCACGTTTCGGATTCAAGGTCCTAACGTCCTGTTCGATCTCCTGTTTCGCCCTGATGCACACCTGAGGGTCTTCGAGGTCCGGGGAATTGTTTTACGAGTGCGGGCTTGAGGGGCGGGTCTGGACGCCTCCGCTTGGTTAATGTCATACGCTCGACGGCGAGACGGCATGGCATATCCCGGCTACGTTCGCGGCTCCGCAATCCGAATCTGCTCTCACATCCGTCTGCAGAATTCCCGAGTAATTTGCAATACTACGAACCACCGATTCTTCTCCCCTGTCTCATTCCTACTCAAGATGGATTCCGAAAGGCCACACTTCGCCTTTGCCTCTTTTTCCACCGCTTATAGGCCGCACCTAGCTCTTGACCTACAGTTTAAGGGTGGGAAGGGCGAGATGGGCCGCAAAAAAATGAGGAAAACTGTTGAGGGGGGAGAGGAGGTGCGTTACGTATTTCAAGAAAAAAAATCTGGGAAATTTAGAAATAAAAAAAATTAAAAAAAAGTATACAGTACAATACAGTATTAAGAGAAATTCTGAACCACCAACGATGTAAAACCCATAAAAGTGCGAAGTAACACAGTGTTTTTATATAAGGTGTGAGTACGCGTAGAGCTTAATCTGTGGACTCTTTTCACGATGATATAGTCTCATCTTGATTATGGGCCGCATAATTGTGGCCTACAACTGCGGTGCGGCCTATAATTAAACATTTAGAGAAAGCAGTCTGCCCGAGACTTTTCCAGGAATTTTTTGGAAAATAAAAAGACGGCGCGGCCCATACCCTCTTTATTGAGGTATACCTGTCGCAAAGAAAAAATAGAACTTTTCCCATATCACGTACTATTCGAGAGATTCACGTAAGACCAAAATATGTTTTTCCCTTTCCGTCATTCACAATGACGGGACAAATGGGAGCATAGGGTGGTTTTTGGCAGAGTTTTGCTAAGAACCCGATTATATTATAGATTGCAAAAATATTGAAAGTGAAACTGTGGCATTTTGCAGTGGAAAATCGAAAATTGAAAATTAAACTTATTTTGAATTGAATTGGATAATCGCGAGCATGGGCCGCATCCGAATTCCCATACAAATTTTCTCGGCTTAGACCTTAGAGTTCGTCCAAAAACGTTGCATTTTAACCATAACGCTAAATACTGCGCTGTGTCAAATTTACGTCAAAATTAAAGAAAAGAAAATCACGATAAAATGAGTAATGCATAATATTCGAGAATTAATCAAGCCAGCTTTTCTCTTTCCAAAAATTGCGAAATGCGCCGCTCATTCGTGGACTTCGTGGATTTCTACACTGCTGCTGAACAAATGGTTTAAAAAATTAATTAATCTCCGTTGAAAAATGCGGGAAAAAACGGGGGAAACAGGGAAAATACGAAGAAACGCGGATATTAAGATCAGGCCATAGTCGATCCGATGCCGCCAAAATGATTCCTGATTATTTCTGCCTCCGCGGTTTTAATTTTTATTCAAGTTTGTGTTGAATGACTTATTAATTGCAAGTAAATGAACTATAAGAGTTCGTCCAAGTCAATTATTCTTAATCATCTTGAATCGCTGTCACGATTTAAAAAAAACGAAGTGCCTCGTAATTTGACGAGGCTATAATCAGGACCAGGTGACTTGTAGCACCCGCGTAATAAAAACCGGTGTTAACGAGGCTTCATCAAGAGATCTCCTCTCTGATTGGGTCTCCCTTCCTACGACGATTGTCTTTCGGAATGGTCGACTACATGGAGTTGCTGTTATCTGATGATCATCAGATCATTCATTCACCAATGTCGAAAGCAGGAGGCTTACATCTATAACCTAATGAGTGTATTTTGGATGCGCCAGCTTTGTCTGTTCAAATCGTTTCTTGATGGGCTGTCTCGCGTGAAGCTGCTTGCTTCAACATTGCCTTGGAAGACGCTACAAGTACATAATAAAAGGTTTCCAACTTCGTCAGGTTTTGAACTCCAACGCAGTGCGTATACAGTAAAGTCAATTTCACCGGTTAGAAAATCAGTAATAAATTGCTACAGTACTTCATTATAATCATTATACCATCGTACTAAAATTTTTAATCGTTTTCAGGCTCAGCCCAGTAAACGCATTCAAAAATTTTGTTCACTAGTTTACCAAATTCAGCGCATTTAAATTATTTTTGTAATTCTGATGCACAGTATTTTTTTACTCAAAGTGTTTTCTATAATTCTGAAATAGTGAATGCCCAACAGCTTTAAATCGGTCATTTCAGAGTCGCTACACGCAGCTATCAAAATCTCCTGATGAGAGATTTTAGCAGTTCTTCAAATAATTCATACAGCACTGTGATGTCTCAATGAAATCTGTTTACGATAAAGGTTCAGCTCACAAGGCTTTTACGTGAAGCACGTTTTCTCACTGAAAAATGCTCAAACATTCCATTTTCACCCGAAATTAGGATGCAGTTAAATTATTATTGGAAAATATCGCTTCAACCGATTTTTCAATGTTTCAAAACCTCTGACGAGGATACCATCGCTCGTCTAGTCTAAAAATAAGGTATCTAAATTGTTCTTAGTTTGCTCCATATAGATGGATTCTGGAGACTTCATTCGAAATTTTTATCTTATAATAACCTGAGCAGCTTATAGCCGTATACAATACTCTATGAACTGCATTTTTCGAAAATGTATGCTCACCTCTGGTAATGTGCTAACAGCAATATTTTTAAAATACAGAGTTGGTAACGATGATTGAAAAATGCTAACACTCAGGGAAATCACCAAGATCTCCAATTCAAGTGAATGAGACTCGCTTATTTCTACTGATGGTCAATATAAAAGCACGTCCGCGATCAACAGCGTCATCGTGTTCTGTCAGCATTGAAAGTAATGAAAAATTCATAATTTTTTTAATTTACGAAAAATTCGGATGAAACGAAAGAAATGACTTCGTGTCCCCTTTCCGATCCTTTATACAAGCTACATCGTGAGGGGGAAAACGTCCGAACAGCCGCACATCATCAAGATTTGATTCTCATGAAAAATTGGCTTTGCTAGTTTCAAGAAAAGGCCTTAATTTGGAGACAATCTCACCAACTCCGGAACATCATTGCTTTTGTATATTGGATGACAATTAAAAATTTAAAATGAAAGCTGATTACGCCACACTTGCTGTATACCGCAGATATCCACATGAGTGGGGAGCTATTCTTGGTGTGACCCATCAACTGATGCACGTGGGCTATTCTGGGGTTACACAAGCAGGCAGCTCCTGCTGTAGATGAAATTTTGCTACCATTCCACAGCTACATTTGGTGCACAAATGTGGCATAATAGGAGAACACACAAGTGCACCAACTGTAACCTTGGAGGGACTTTTTTTACAATACAGTATGTACAAATGTGACCCTGAGTAACCCTGGTATGTTGGTGCACATATTATGGATATACTGTGCATGTACATGCAGTACAAAAGAAAAACTTTGGTATACTTCAGGTGCACAGCAGGGTCACTGTGTATAATTACAGGCATATCCCCAGTGTGCACCAATTTCCACACTTGGGATATGCTGGTGGGACCGCCTTGATGACTTTTCTCCAATGACATACTTGTACGTATATCACAAATAACCAAAAATAAAATAAAGTTTATCCTACAACAGCCTCCTAATATACAATTTAGGAACTATCCTTTGACCACCAGGTGCAATGCGTTTTCCAAAAGCTATCAACTACAGCATGAAGCACAGTACAGCACTACAATTTTAGAAAACGTTGTCTGAAAGTACAATTACCTGCATATATAATGAGAGGCAAGGATGCCTCCCTGTTCAATATCTGTACGAAGGAAGGGATAATTGAGTTTCTATCAGAAAATACGTATGCACTTGTATATTCTCTTCAATGTTATTAACTATTGTATAAACGCAGGTGCGAGAGGCAGCAAAATGGGAAAATTTGATTACATGCAGGTGTTATCACTCTCATTTACTCGTCCACTGCTTATATAGATAGATCCCCGCGTGTTTTTGCATATCTAGACGACAGGACAATATGATACAGTATATAAGCCCCGGAGATCCCAAATATTCGGAGAATTTGATCGAGGCAATCCTTCCGATACATTGCATCACAGCTGCGTTGGTGAATCGCGTCCGTTGAAACGGAATACGGTACACTGTACTGTGTACTGCGATTCTGACGGGACATTTTCTGCTTTTCGCTGCAATAATAATAGTACAGTACTCTAAGGTCTAAGTAATGGTCTATAAACTCTAAAATGCATAAGATTTCCATACGTACGCAATTTCTCTGACCAAAACTGCTACACAAGAGTACAGTATATATACAGTACGGTAATAAATGTGCTGAGTACGCACGTCTGCATGGTCGCGTGAGACATCCTTTCTCAATTATGTGAATAATTCCAAAATTTTTGAGCCTTTTGTTGCCAGAAATCAACCAAAAAATTTGCAATGAGAGAGAACGAATAACTGACTGAAAGGAAGATGCAGTATTTTAATTGGTCTTTAAAAACCCTCCGCCTAAATGATCCATGATTATTCATTCAAAGACATTTCAACAAACGCATCGATTTATTTGAAGAATTGATTCCCGCAATGGGTGCATTTCTGTTTTAATTTTTAATGGAGCAAATAAAAACTCTTCGATCGAAATGAGTTCGACGGGAGATTTTCAGGAATTCTATATGCCTCCATCATCTCGCAACGAATACTTCAATCTTCTACTTAGCAATGTAACCGCTACAGAAACAAGTTCGTTGATGGTAGAAAAAGCCGACGTAGGGATTGCGGCAATCCAGCAATTTACATCCACTCAACATTTGACAAAGCTCGATGTAAAAGCCGCATCCGACTAAAACCTTACGTCCTAGCTGAAACATCATCAAAGCAAAATGAAAGTAAAAAAGTTTCATCTTCGATTGGTTTTTGATGTACATCAAAAATCTCAAGAAATAGAGCCAGCAGAGATGGAATACAAAACGCTGATGGCGTGCCGATGAATCTGTAACATTCAGCTCTCACAAGGAAGCTCATATGAGGCAAATGTCCCAGTGTTCGACAGAATAGTCGTGACGGAGGACGCGATGCTCAATAAAAAAAATGTTATCCCAAAAGCCACTTCCACCGTCTCTTCGCCCGGGCATGCAAGCCTCCTCGACAGAATTAACGGAAAAATTGTAGCGAAATAAATCAACATCACTCAGCGTTTAGAATTCTAAGGAAATTTATTATATTTCCAACATATTTCAGAATATAAGGCAAGAGCGAGAAATGTTATGACGTCGAATCTCGGCTCCTAAAAAATCGTAGCAATGCACAGCGGGGCAAACGTACGCTAAGAGCAATAAGAGCGACAAAAATAGCGGTTGCGAATACTCGTGAATTGCGGCACGAATAATACTCATCAATCCCTGGAAAATTGTTTCCCCACGTTCATCGATTTGTCAGACAACAAATGAAATTCTTTGATCTTTCGTGTCAAGTTAAAAACGGGCAAATACAGACATACGAAAAAAATTAGGAAGAACAAAGTTCAGATTCCAAACGTTGTAGATATAAAAAAGTAGCTACTGTCGATTTCCTTCAAACAAAGAAACAATTTTGGTTCATCGGTAGCCCTCTTAGGCCTCACGAGGACAAGCGTGCTAATCGTCGAAGTTCATTTACAATAAACCGCCGATGAAGTTTGATATTCAAGCTTGTCAAGAGTTCCAACTTCTCCAGTTTTCTCCGAAGATGCTATCCTAATATTTCAAGGAAAGTGTTTAAATCAAAGATACAAAGCTGAAAACTAGCGCTTCTCCAGAGATGCACCACGCTCTTTGGCCATTATTTTCATTGTGTGCAATTTTTCGAACAGCTGGGCATCGCATAAATCTCAAGGCTGACTTTTTGGCAAGGCGGCTGAACACGCGGTCAGATGAAAATGGTCCACTGTTCGACAGCGAATTCAATCCGTGTAAAGTTTATACTTGAACCCACAAGTTGCTTCACAATGAAACTTCGTGAATACTCGAACTGCACGTACTTAAAACGAAGCTTCAAGCAGCGGCAAGCCAACAAATTCAATCCGTATATAGTTTCTATTTGAACAGGCAAGCGGTTTCACAATGAAACCAACCAATACTGAAAACTGTACTTAAAATGAAGCCATAGGATAAAGAGAAACGAGAAGCAGCAATTGTTCCCGGAGAAAATTTTGGATTCAAGAGTACATGGTCATTTCAACCCACTCCTCCAAAGTGAATTCGGCTTTCTTTTCTCCGTCAGGAACACGATCATTGAAAGACTCTGCGAAAAAAAAAAAAGATAATCAGAACGGGAATCAGTTCATAGGGTCTTGTTTTAAAAATAACAATCCCCTACCAATCATGGTCTTCAATTTCACGGCGCAAGCGACGAAATCGTCAAAGGTGATTTTTCCGTCCTTGTTCCCATAGCGTAGCACCAGAGAGTTCAGGATATTAGCGTTCAGATGATAACCTGCGGAGTTTAAGGCCCGTCGCAGCTCGAAAGTATTCAGCGTTCCTGAAGTGTCATGGTCATACATCTTGAAGACGTTCTGCAGAGATACGTTCGCATTGAAATGAAAAGAAATATGTAAAAATTAAAACCTCCATTAGAATGCAGTACAATAATCGAAGAAACTTGTCAATAATATCACAGATGAGACAAATGGTTTCGAGGCAATTTTTGAGTTAGCTAAGACGAAGATTCCTCTGAAATCACCATTGTGAGCAAGAAGCAATTTCAGGGCTACAATTAAAGAATACTTCAGCAATTGAGCAGATAGATTAGAGTTAGATCTCGTTATTGAATGCATAGCGGTTGTTGGACAATTGTGACTCAGAACCCGTAGAACTGGGCACCAATTTCATGGTTCGAACAATCCCTATAGCTAGCACATGAGTTTCGCGTCGAAATAATTCGCATTCATCTCGCAGTTGTGGATTTAATAGTATTGCGGAAGCGGCGGCAACATTACAAACCTTCCACATGCGGATCGTCATCCACAAGCCTTTGAATTCTTCCACTCCAAGTTTTCCCGATCGATCAACATCAAGCATGGCTATCATGCTACGGCAAACATCCTTGCTGAATCCTTCGAACTGGAACTCTGCAAAAAAATTTCATCAGCGCATATCTGCGAAATAATCTTGCAGAGAGAAGGTGCCGTCGTGCAGGTCAAAATTTTCCTGAACCCAATTTTTGTGATCCAAGAATTTCCTACAACGGCATTCATTCGAGAACATGCGATCAGCCAAACCCTTCAGGAGAGGAAAAAAATAATTCCAAAATTTGATATCCATTGGAAGAGTAAAGCGTCATCGACAGCCACCAAACCATCATGAGTGCAGGATCCTGTTCATATAAAGCTCCCGAAACTGTACTTTCAAACATAGTGACGTGCGATTTGAGTCTACCACAACGGTCCTACAAAGTGAGTTCGTGCCGTTCACGGTAAGACGATTTCACTTACCAAGACCTGAACACATGACCGAAAAATTAATTTCAGGTAAAGGGGTTCGTCCGGGACATTCGGACGAAATTACAGCGGCATTCGGGAAAAGGAAAGACACATATCGACGATCAATTACGAATTCTTATGGAGTAATAACACGTATATTGAACTGAAGGATTAACGATGCTATGCGTATGCCAAATATTGAAACTGAAAACATACCTTTCTTCAGCGCAAAATTAAGAACTTCCTGCAGCTCGCGCCAGTCAATTTCCAGATCTTCACCGGCAACTTTCTTGAAAAACGCCCTTACGGCTTGGTCCATTTCCGTCTGCTCCGGTTTTTCATTTTCTTCACGAACCTATCATTCATTCACGAAACTTAAGAAAACTGTCACCACCCAACCGGTTCACACAGAAGCAACGAAGCTGTAATAATCTCGAACGTGCATTGCGCAGTAGATGGCAGCGCCAGACATTGAATTTGTGTTGTTCTAGGTTTTTAAAATTTTGAAATTGATACGATGGGGCTAAAAAAAATCCCCCCCCCAAAAAAACACTCTCCATCATGCGCACACGTCAGTTAATCGGAAGAATCCGACGAGGCATTTGTTGGATCTAGACACAATTAAGAATTGACCGACGGTAAGGAGACGGGTGGAAAAATGCTGTTAATAATAGTGATGGGGCCACACAATTCGGAAAGTTATTCACATCACGCTAAAAACATACTATTCTATGTTAAACAAAAAACATTCTTATCGAAAGACTTGCTCTCGTCTTACTTTCGGCCGTCTCGAAGGCCTGCTTGGCACAACTGTGTCTCTGGGATCCTGTATAAATTTACGAGCATTTTGTCATTATGGATTCTGCCTTTGAAACACATTTCTTTGAAGTCATTGAGCCCTGCCCTAAAAAAAAGCGATATCTTTAAAAAGCTAAACCCCAAACGTACCTCATCCGAAGCATCCGAAATTCCAACAGATTCGTCATGTTCTCTGCGAAGCAAGGAAAAAATACCGTGACCACCAAGCTTGCGAAAAATGAAGAATATAAGCGCGAACTAAACTAGGGAAAAATGACAATGCCCACCAGAATCTTTTAAGATGGAACAAAATGACTGAGAATTTGCGGAGGAAACTTTAATGAAGTCCAACAGTCTACGACAAAGTTCTACGAAGCAAGGAAAATAATTACTCCATGTTGTTAGTATGTTCCGAGAAAACCCGAAGGAGAAACTCTCCTTCTTCGTTCGGCTCGAACGTCGACGGCACAATGCAGTATGTGCCAGGAGGCAACTTGAATCGACAGCTAACTTCGCGCAAATTGATGAACGACGGCGAACGACCCACAGACGCATTGTAGCGGAAGAAGCCCATATCCAGAGGTTTCGGAGCGCCGTCTGGGTCACTCAGCTGCACCAAAATAGATAAAATCAATGCATTTCACTCAGAATGTAGGCAAAGCTTCATAAGATCATTACGTGATAAATTGCGAATCCGATCGTGAGGCATTCGAGTCCCAACTTCCTTTTGGAGCGCCGATTCTTCTGCATCAAAGCTATTAATACAGAGCACTTTTCCTCGTCGTCGTCCTCATCAGGGTCGATCAATGTGATTCGATATTGCGGATTGTACCAGAACGAATCTATGTGAAAGCATTCGCGCGAGAGAATTTTTCATTCGAAATTTCATTCTCCGGAATTCAATAAGCGGGGTTAGAGACAAATGTTTGTTCCTTACCGATATAATTCCGACAACCTCCTGCAGTTGACCCACGAACCCAGGCACCCTCGTACACACTCATTTCCCACTTTTTCTTGTCGTCGGCTGGTTCCTCTTCATCCTCAAGAGAATCCGGATTCAGATTGCAGATTTCAAGACGCATGAAATTTTTCATGAAATCCTTGAAACTCATCCAAAACTCTCCATCAGCCTCGAATGTCAAGCCGATCTCATCTCTCTGCTCCGATGATATGAACTGCCACTCCTGGGAACTGAAATTCAACGAAACCAGGACCCGATAGCCCATTATTTATATTTTTAAAGCCTACGAATCAAAGGTAGGTTTGAAAAATGCCACGATTGCTAAGTTGGGTATTTCATAAGGTTCTGAGTGCTGGAACATGAGTTTATATCAATTTTTCATAATTTCCGCCAAAACAAGCTGAGGGCGGGATTGGGGAAGCATTTTCTGAAGAAAAAAAATGAGGCATAGGTGGAAGTAAAACTGATTGCAAAATAATTATTCGTTAATTAAAATACAGCCACCGACGGTCCGGTATACTCAGGACGTAGTACATGAATCCTGACAAATCTTGAAAGCGGTAAAGGCTGAGAGAAAAAAAACGTTGAGAAACCCGGAAAAAGACAATAGCCATGAAGATTAGTGAAAGAACGAAATGGAAATTGAATTAATTCTGCGATGCAGTTAATTCGAGACATAACGATGTTTGACCTGTGCGTTCGTGATTATTTGTCAAGAGCAGCTAGTGCATGCTCCCACGATCCCATTAAACACGAAATCCCGACATCTACAGCAACATACAAGTATATTTGTATATACGAGCGTTTGTTTAACAGCCAAGCGCAGTACTGTATATCCTCCTCTGTGTTTAATATACAGTAATTTTCCAACGTGCAAAACAAGCCAGAACAGTTACGCGAACTTATTTATAACACTTTCATAAACCTCTTTGATTTGCGATGTACACAATAAAACGAACATTAAGCAGCCAAACGCAGTACTGTTTATCCTTCTATGCCTTTAATTGATTTTTCAAAGTGGAAAAAAAGTAAAGTTACACAAACTTATTTGTAACATTTTGATAAACCTCATTCAATTTGAACAATAAAAATGAAAGAGGGATTTTGCTGAAGAGGAATTATTAGGGGATCCAACATGACATCCCCATCCAATGTAATCAACTGAAATTCTTACATGCTCAGAAATGGCAACACATGTGAAAAACAGCCATTCCCCAGGGATCCAAATTCACAAGGATCCTACACGAAAGCAAAATGCCACTCACATCAACTCCTCCAGAAGGATCTTATATTTGGCTTCTTTTTATCGTGCGTCGCATTTATAAAACCTCTCATGCTTCACCGAGTCTCCGAGCATGCCGCCCTTACAAATCAAGGCATTCTTCCTCGATATGAAGTAAAGGTACAAGATGGTCTTATATAGAAGTCTCTGAACCCTAAAGTGGGATGAGCTGAAGAACAAGAGCTTCTATAGATCATTCTACCTTTTCTTTTTCTCACAAGGATACCCATTCTGAAGCTCAGGAGAGTTTATTCTTCGTCAGATCCGACCGTGAACAATAAGGTGCAAGAAGGCTTTGAAAATCCCCAAAAAATGAAACCAGCAAAAATTAGCGGATTTTTTTCTTCAACGCAAGGGTTATCATGATCTTACAAGTTTCGAGATTTCCTCATTTCAACTGATCAGGCAAAACCTTACAATTTTCAGCAACTGCACGCTGAAAATTTCGCATTTAGTAGCAAAAACGGCGCCTATTTTTTCATGACTAATTCAAGAAGGGCGAGAACTCGAACATATTTGGCGGGAAAATTATTTACACATTCAGTCGACGTATTCGTACTCACGAGTCGCCCCAAGCCCCTTTCCACTCAGCCTCGTTTCCCCACGGGTTTCTAATGCGCACCATTGGGATCTTCCCAGACACCCGCGGGGTCTGAATGTTGATGTAGCAGACCTTCGTAACACTATAAGCGTGCCCCTTGATCAGCCCATTCGGACATTCAGCTTCAACGACGTTTGGATCAGGCTGCGGATTAAGAAAATGTCATTGAATAAGAGGTCAGCGACGGGAGACACGCGGAAGTTGATAAGGTCAGCAACTGTTCGGAAAGCAACTGCAATAAGGATTTTCAACGCCGAGTCTGAGGGACTCCGGAAAAGAGCTCGTGAAATCGAAATCAAGCCATACTTGGAATAAATTTCTCCATAGAACGCTTATTAAAAAACATTTCAGAGACACTCTCGATGATCCGGGCTATCAGAAACCGAGATTCCAAAAGAACAAGAGAATAATCCGATTCATCGAGAGAAAAACAAAGCGGCCTCAACACTTTTATTTCGAGTTGCTTTATTTCGGTTTGACACGAAACATTAAGCTTCAAATTCACGATAAGCACCAGAAAACTCTCCGAACATCAGCAATGAAAGATATTGAATCGCAATAGTTTTTCAATTGTTTAATGATTTGCTCTTCAACACTTTAATCCATGATCCGTACTTCAACAGTTTAAGATAACTTCGAAATATGTGAACATGTTGAGGTGCGATACTAATCTTCGGATAAAGTGGGACCCCGAGATGCGGACGTAACTGGTACTTGGACCTTGTCCCTATACACGTCGGAACGTCCGCATGATAGATTATGTTTTCCCGTTAGAATTCAATGGTAATATCTTCAATCTATTCTCCTGTTGATCAAAAGTTAGGAAAAAATCTTTAGAAATAGAATGAAATCATTTTTTTTCAACCTCATTATGCAGAAAATAACAGTGTGGAAGAAAACCGCGTAAAATCTGATCGTTTGGCAATAAAATAATTGCCAGATAATAAATCATCAGGAATCTATAATGGAATGTATACGGTACTTTATTTAATTTTTGTGAATACAGTACCTGCACTGTATAATATTTTTGATCAGTTTGAAATATATAAAAAAATTTAAAATGAAAATTTTCCATTTATTTATAAATGTTAGTAAGTGCCCGTATCTTGAGACATTTTCTGGGTGTCGGGACAAATTTCCAAGTTTCAAGTGTCTAAGTCGAATCATCCGTATCTCAGGGCTCCACTGATCATTATCCCATATTTTTCTACAATATTATAAGTCAATTATCCATGATATTCTACTTCACGGTAATCCAGAATAATAAGGATCTACAAATCAGATATTACAAAAACGTTCACAACAGAATGAATAGTGCGATGACTCTTTCACAATGATTGCCTTCTGCAGTGCTATTCGCTGAAATTCACACCGAATCTGCATATTTTTTGGTCTCTTGATAATAATTGCGGAGTAGAGTACACTTGCAGAGATATGAATGGGTTAACGGAAACCAGGACTGAGAGCAGGTATAAAATTTCTTTCCTATTCCTCACATCAATGGAGCAGCCCATCAGCGAAGAGCGCTCGTAAGCTTTCTGCATGATGTTGAACAAGTTCGGAGGTGCCTCCGCGAGATCGTACATCTCCGTCACACCGCCCGTGAAGTCCTCCATCGCCTCCACGGTGGTGCCACCTTTCAAGGCTTCGTAAGACCCATGTAGCCTGCAAATTTTTTGTCACATGCTACAAGCAGGAAATCTGAACAAACGAACGCTGAATAGCCTTTCCACGAGAGTCACGAAGTAATTAAAATTTTGGATAGGCACGACATGCGATTAGAAAGTTCGTACAAGAGACAAGGAAGAACAATAGGAGGGGTTTTCGTCTCCTGTTGAAAGCAGGTCGTTGCCTTCCCTTTCCAGTACAGTAGTTCTTTTCTTTATCTTTCGAGGATCGTACGCATCATTGCCATCAACCACACCCGTCATCTTAGAAAATTCGACAGGGAGCATGCCTTCGGGAAATTCTCGGTTCCGTCGACAGCGGTGTAGAGACTCGGGTTCAAAAAGACGTCGAATTCATCGTTTCGACTGATCCAATCCGCTTTTCGGGATTTTCCGAAGATTGACTCAAAATTGTGAGATTTCGGGATTTTCTCAAGCTACGAATGCTTCTCTATGTGTCGTACGTCGGGTCATACAATCTGCTTACGATATACTGTACAAGCATAAAATTGCAAGCAACATGGCCACTAAATTATTGAACTTTTCACGAGCAAAAGGAGCGTTCTGTTTTCCCTGCATAAACTCTACATAAGGCATTCACAAAAACTTCAAAAAATAGCAGGTAGTTAAAATGATACGTAATTTTTCGAATAATTTCCTGCCTTTGACATTTTAGTAGATTTCCGACAACGAAATTGCTACCATAAATGATAGTAAACTGCCAGGCATAAGCAGAACGTCAATCATTTCTTGCTCAATAAAAGTAATAATTCAGAACGATGATTTTCCACAAGTTCCTGTAAGGTCTCAGAGGAACAGAGGTTTAAAAATTGACCTAAATCTTCTGATAACAGCTGAAGGTTGACGTAAATTGTGTCGGAAGTATGTTCCACGCGTAGATTTAATTGCATGATGCACTGCAAGCCGACTTTCAATGATAATCGGAAAGGCAGGAATTAAAATGTGGAAGACTGGAAACAATTGCGACAATTCTTCTCACTGATTCGATTATTTGAACTTCCGGGGTCTCGAATTGAAAATTGTATGAAAAAAAAATTGGACCGTGCGAAGAGATCAGAAACACCCTCGTATTTTCTCATCGCACGAAGTTACGGCATTCGTAACATTTTTCGAAGGACACTGGAATATTCAAGAACGAACATCTATCCGAGCAAAAGAACTCTCATCTCATCCCGTACTTTCTACTCTCCGACAACACCTAAATTCTTCAGCAACTCCTCTCACTCCAGCGGCGTTAGAAATTAAGGCCGCCCGAGAAATTGGATGAAAGGCAGACAAGACTTTCTTCGGGGAGGGCGGAAAAATAGCACGAAGGCTGCAATTCCGAGCAGGTTCCCGAGGAAAGGGTCGTAACAAGCGCAAACCAGGGTGCGGTACCACTTACTTGGCATAGGCCTTCTCCAGTAGAGCGGACCAGAACTCATTTTTATCCTCGGAGTGCAGGAACACGAGCCGCCCGTAATAAGTTGGAAGACGGTCGTCAACGACAACGTCTACCCAGCGACCATACTGCCAAAACCTGTCGAAAAAAGGAACAGCTGCTTTTCTACACCAGCAGAGTCACGTGCTTGAAGGCGTATAAAAAATATGCCATCACTACGGGTAGTGTCGTCATGTACGCGGTTTGGCGCTCGGATTTTGTAAAAGCTGGACGCACGAGCTTGAAAAGGTCAACTGACAAATGAGGTTAGGGTTAAATTTTTTTTGGATAGATATTAACTACTGTATACGTTTCTTCACAGACATCCACAGCAGCAATGGCGAACATTTTGTACAACCAAGCCCAACATACACAAGTCAAAACCAATGCCGCCTTATCATTAAGTTAATCTTCAGGTTAACTTAATCCGACATGAAAATAAAAATTCGGAGAACGCAGCCCAGAAGGCAAGCTTTCGAGCAATCGCCCAGAAAATTCCAAGAAACGAATCAGACTGAATTCAAGCAACGACGAAAATAAAACAAAACAAACACAGGTTGTTAGCATATTTGGTGCGCTTTTCGTCGAGATCCAGTATAAACAAGCGTGTAAGTCGAATTTTTGGAGGAAGAGGCTGGCATTTTCTCAATTTTCAACTACACCAGGCATTTTCTCTGGCATTTTCACAATTTTCAACAAAATACCCTGGCTTGCCATCTTGAATTTTTTTTAGGATTCTTGTAGAGAAAGGGAAGTTTCCGGAAGAAAAATCGCGTTCATTGAAAGTTGTCGGAATTACTGCGACGAAAATTAATTTAATACTGTGTGATGACGCTTTCGGATTTATCTCTTAATTCTCGCACTTGACATGAAAATCAAGATCCAGTAAACCAAAATTAAATGCGCGCAGAAGTGCTGTCGCCCGCCGGTTTAATTCGCGTACAACGAAAAGTAGATTACAGCATGTTATTTGCTGTTTCAACAACAGCTACACGAACACGTGAAAAACGGGAATGTGATTCTTCAGAGTGGGTCAAAAGATAAAGAGCATTTCCACTCAAGCTAGAATCTTTTCGCACATTCAAATTATCCTGGCGGGTGTATCGACAAGAGGTTTTCCACAAATAATCGGTGAAGAGCGTTTACTCGCCTGAAGTGGAAGATGCCTGCGTATTCCTCGTCAAATTTCTGTCCATCTGGGACGACCTGGTGAAACAGCTTCGTATTTAGCGTGAGGTTCGCAGCCGCCGCGAGGAGCCAGCAGTCACCTAAGGGTCATCCGTCTAATCGTTAATCGATGCAACCAACTCAGTCGGGAAAAAACCATCCCGACCTCTGCGAAGAACAACTGCACATCTCGTTACAGTTCCTCGCAATAAACTAGCACCTGGGGGATTCTAATTCAAATTATACTATTACTTTTTTGTAACCTAATGACACTTCGGTGCGAACGGCAGAGAAGTTCGAGTAAGTTCAGGCATTTGAGTACAACGCAGAATTTCAGCTAAACTTTTCTGTTCAGCATGGAGCTTATGGTATAATCGAAATCGTTGATAATGGAGGCAAACAACTTCTACAATGTTAGCTGTCGATGACGGGAGTTTCAGGCATCAAGTGGTTAAAGCAAAAAACACGCGACATGTAACTTATTCTCAGTTTCTCACAAAAGATGACGTTATATCGAAATTTTTCTCGGAGACGGTATTTTTTCTCACATAATAAAAGAAACGATCCGCTTTCATTAATGTGCCTTTCGGGTGGTCGAGTACCAATGACTTCACGAAGAATAAAAATAAATATACATCTCGGTGACAATGTGCAAGGTCTTGCGACTTTGTTCACATGGAGGAAATTTTTATCGGCGATTCCGATTTCAGTGACACTCAGGGCGTCCTAAGCCTTTGACCGTGAAGATTTTTGCCAGACAAACAGAAGGCTTGCTTCAAGTTTCGGGATGAATCCCAAGAAATAAGAACGACCATTTTCATGACCTTGTGCCGAGACTGGGGTAAAAAGAAAAATTCATGTGGATATTAAAATTCGTGATTTTACCATTTCTTTCCGCTATTGGATTTATCGCATTAAAATGCATTAAAATCGGTGGGGAGCATATTGAAGCGAACTGAGACGTCCTTGGATGATGAGCTGATGGCAGTCTCAAAACTTGAAGCATATCCTTTGTTTGAATTAGAGTTAACTCGCCAAACAGCTTCCGTCTCGGTCGACAAGAAATCAACTACGTGAAGTACACACTCAAGTTTGGCGATCGCTGTATTTTTGCCAGAAAAGGGTTACAAAATACTGTACTGTATCCCGAAAACGCCATTCATTCCTACTCTGGCGAGGTTTCCGGATATGCTAGATACATACGCGCTCGAGTGAGCCATCTCTTTCCCTATCGGGGACACGGGGATGCTCACCTAGCTCTCCTTGCTTCACGTCAAAGCGAGATACACCCTCGACGAAGAATTTCGGGTCGTCGACAAGTTCCTGCAATCGATTCACGTCAGCTTGGTGTTCGCAGGGAAAATTTGAAGCAACGGGAACTCACATGTGGCCGCTTCCACTCAAATGGACGCGGGGGTGAGCGCGAATAGAAAATAGATCCATCTTCCGCCGGGAATTCCGTGTCTTCGAACAGAGTCCCATTGGCAAGACAGTCAGCTTTCAGCTTCGCATAATCCTGCACTTCGCCGCGGGCACGGATCCCACTGCCTTTCTCGCCAAGCTGAAAAAATTTAAGCCCGCAAACAGTTTTCATTTCCGGTTCACAGTCTCTTGTTCAATCAACGTCTGAATCATGAGTCCCACGCCTTCTAATCCCATTATGTCCCCTTCGCCGGCAGTCGGTGTCTATGCATGGACACGAAAAGCGACGGAAGTCGAAGTTCGACGCCGTTCAATATCTTGGGGGCGTCTCAACATCATTCAACGTCAAAAGCTCGCGGACTGGAATCTGAGGAACCATTTTTTAAATCACCTCGAGCATTCTTTCTCTCCCCAAAATCAACAGAAAAATGAGCCGATAAGCAGAAGGATCTATGATATTTGTTCAAATCTTTCCCGTGGATGAAAGCAAATACGTAGGCCTAATTTTAGAAGTTGCCGACAGGTGAAATGACGTGGGAACACCACATTGACCCAATTGAACACCCCCGCGAAAATGGAGCTTTTCGACACTTCGAAAAGCACAACTGAACGAGGTGGATTTGACGGAGGGTAAAAATATTGTACAATGTTTACTTATTTTATGGGTACTGTACATCAAAATGAACGTTAAGAAAATAAACGCGGAAAACATTTGCTTCAACAGCACCGACGTAATTTCACCGGTCCGTTACTTCCAGAGTATATACCAACGTCTGCACACTTGCAGAATACAGTAGTTTCGAACGAATTTCAAAACAGACGACATTTTCAGATACGCATCACATAAACTTTAATCAGCGTTCAAACATGCAACGGGTCTGGGAGAGGCACCCTCGGGCCTAGGCAACCTTTGTATTGGAAGTTCTTCCACCAGAGCTGAAGCTTCCGGAGAACATCTGCCGGTATCCAATTGTGACTCCTGTCCTCCTCCGCACACGATTCAAAGCGAATCGAGAAAATAAGCTTTCTGCTTACACGCACTCGATTCCATAATTCTTTCTCGCCCAGCAAAATGTATTGAGCTTTCGGGAAAGAAAGCATAAGAATTACGTAATCCATACCCTACGCTGCCGGAACAACTGCTGCTTGCATCCAGGAGTCTAGCTTTATTCCCGGCGGCTTTTCATCCATACAAGCGGTAATCTCATCCGAGAACCGAAGTAACTGCATAATCTATCCTGTCTAATGCGGCATCTGAGGGATAGGGTCAGATACCAGCATGAGATTATTTAGCATCCTCGTAGACTATCCTGGGATCAATACTTGCAGGTATGCTTAAAAGACATACTGTACATTCTGGATTTTTCTGAAATTTGAACGACTGGAAAACATTTAGGCATCAAGATGACTAAATTCCAAATCTTAATTAAACCTATCTCCAAAACAAAATCAATTAAGATAACAAAGATGTCTCCACGATTTCGGCTTAATCTGAAATTAAGGATTTCTTAATGCGAAATCGAAGTCGAAAAATTGTTCCGAATGCGAGAAAACGACCAGACTATTTAAGTTGTCATTACCACATTTACGGGATTATAAGTCGCTCTCTCACTCTCCTAATACTGCATATATATGAATACAATAAAAATATATATGAAAGTACATACTGTATAACGGAGCTTTGGGGTTTCCTTGTCATTCGCTCTTACGAGTGCACCGGCTTTTATGACGTTTACAAAGAAGAAAATGGACATTGCGGTAAACATTCCCACACGGTCATTCCTCTTCGAACAGATTTCGCTCCACCGTTTCATCGATGTGCAGTACCGTATAACAGTATTTTCGCAACGATCAATAGAAAATGTGACTTTTACAGATTGGGCAAGAGACAGGTTTGAAAGAACTCGAATTTGTCTCGTCTCCACAAAGCAATAATAAAAAAATAAGCAAAAGGGGTTCTGATTTCCATGAGAATTTTGAATTTAAATGCTTCAATAAATATTGAACTTTGAAGATAGGGTGGTTCTGACCAGGTCATTCGGAAAACATTGTCTGGATTTCCTTCCAATCTTTCAGATTTCCTCCTACCAAAATTTGACACAAAATATATAAAAAAGAAAACAGGAATCGCGAATCACCCAGTTCCACCAATGCAACAGTTAAATTTCACCGGAGTGCCCCACAAATTCACCAGAAGCAGTCACTCCAGTTATAAGAAGCTTAGGGTCAATTTTTTAGAGCGCCTTCGCTAAACGAGCATCCCTCCGAGGTCAGAGATGGCATGAACCGGAAATGGTTCATGCACTAGAAACCGACGAATTTCCATTTATTCATGGCAGGAAAATATGAAGGAAACTGAAAAGAAGTGGAATAAAGAATTTTGAAAGCATGTTTCCAGTGATCAATCATTTACTGTAAATTACTGCGAGTACTAGTCTCTGTTCGAAGTTGACGTTGTGTAGCAAATTTAAAAAATGTATCACGCGGACATCAGACCCACTTCGTATAATCCAAATGCATTAAAAATAGATGATGTACATTTGAACATGGCAAACATGCATATGCGTTTATTATTTACACAAATGCTCCATAACCCGGACCAAAATGGACGCACAATCACACTGATGAGTTGCGAATAAACTGGATGCAGGTAACTGTACTTTTAAAACTTCTCAACACTTACAATAGCAACGAACCAATGCTCAGTTACCAAAATATTGAATAACCCTAGAGTGAAGCTCCCAAGAGGTGCCATATAAGCGAATAAAGCCCGGATGAGCTAATAAGTCTCCCGTGGGATGAAATCGACAACCTGAAGAAGTAAGGAGTGCCGATATAGACTGACAAACAAGCAGCCCGCAGCAACCACAAAACGCGATGCTCGATAAAATCACGGAATAGGAATTCAATGAGATTCGTTCCCGCCAAAAAAGGGGAAAAAAAGACACGAAACACATCTAGACACACGATGCCTTCTCATCCTTTTCCTTCCTCTTCAGAATTCGAGTTTGATTACACAGGCTCCAGCGAAGCCTTCAAATGGCGGTACAGTACTAGGAAAAGTTGTCTCTCCTCTGCAACCGCCAAGAAGCGCTTACCGCATGATCGTTCTACGAGGGATCTCTTTCTTCAGCTCAATTCTTGTGATCATTCGAAACTCAATTGTACAGAAGAGGGAACTTTTTGAAGAAAAATCAAAGCACAATCTGAACTACCCCTGTTTGTAACAACTCCGGGCAAAACTCATCGATGGTATCCTTGAAGCAACAACACCCCCTCCCCCCCATCGAAATGAAACCTTTCAAAATTTTACAAAGACATCGCTTTTGATCATGGCCAAAATTGACGGATTTTTCAAGACCGATATCGTAAGAAAGGAGTTAATCGAGGAATACGTTTCACGAATAAAAACTCGGGTGCGGCGAATCCTCATGCTTTTTCGAAATTAGCCAAATTCTAAAAAAAAAAAATTGGTTTCTCACCAGAACAAACCACATTTTCTGTTACATTTCCCCATTTTTGCCATATTCACCAGTTTCCCTCGAATCACTGCCCAGAATCAAGGTGCGGTCTACAGTCGCATAAAGACGGTTGTGACTCAGGCACTTCTATTCCGACTTCGCTCCTGCTGCATCCGCTTCAAACCTCGTCCATTATTTTTCAAATTTTATCGAAGAGAATGATTAATCGGGAACGAAAGTATAGAGTAAAAAACTGGGCACGGCCAATAAATTAAATACTCCGGTTTATTAGCGGAAGGAAGAGACGCGAGGTCTTCTTCATAACCAAGAACTATGGTCGAGGAATAGGAGATTACTCACCTTGTATACAAGGATTTTATGAAATCTGTACGGCATATTTAAAGATCAGCATGTCCGGGAAAACTCAAGAACTAGAAAAGATGAGAAAAAATCCACGCGCAACAAAGATCCACCGCAGACACTTTTTGCCGCAAGAGAGTGCATCCATCCCAGGTCACCAGGAAGATGCGGACTGTGTTCCCGAGACGCCGGCAAGGCAGGCCTATATGCCTCGGGGCTCGGATCCCGCGGATACGACGATTTTCCCCAGCAGGAAAATATCTCAGGCCCGGGCTGACACACTAGCAGCGAAGAGGCCCCTACCCCAGACAAAAAGGTGCCCCGCGTGGGTTCTTTCCGCAATGTTGGGTGATGAACAGCGACGGGCTTCATTACGATTGCCACCATCCGTTGTCACACGTGCGACCGCATTCCCAGCTTTGCCACTCGCATGGGACACGGAAGAGAGGTGAACTACGGACTGCTGGGAAATTCTTACACCCAACAAAACGCGTTCGGTTTCTTTTTTTATTGAACCCGCATGAACGACGCATTCAGTGATAATTGCTTGCAATAAATTCTATAGTGAAACTTCTGGAAAATATGAAACACGAACCTAGGATGGTTGAAATCGTGTCGTTCAAGCCAGCAGGAGTACATGCGGACTTCCTCCACACCGATCTTGTCTACAGCGAGTTTCCCGGCATAACGATTCTTTTGGTCCCATGAGGTTCTCTCATCATGTTATCTCGTGATCCGTAACGAAATTCATGATTAATTCGGTTTATTAGCGGATTTTTTCCGGAATTTCGTTGCAGAGAATCAACCTGAATTTTCTCGAAAACTCGAGTGCGGCCCAAACTCCTGATATTCAGGCATAGGCCGCACCACAGTCAACTCGTGTAGAATTTCGAAAACAATTCGAATTCTTCCAGTGAACTTTGCCACTTTTACTCTATACAGGTGGACTCTCTCTCTCTCTCTTCAACGATCTTGTATACAACGAATTCCTTTGTACAACGAATTTTTATTTGGTCCCATAGGGATCTCACCCCATGTTATACTGATTCTCTACAACAAATTTCTTTCTGGTCCCCTGAGTTTCGTTGTAGAGAGAGTCCACCTTTATATGCCACATTTCCCATCAGAATTCCCTTTTATTTGCGGCCAGACAAAATTTTACTAGGGCACCTGGGTGGTTGGAAAAATTTTCTGAGTCATTTCTGCATTGTCAGTAAGCTGATGGTAGGAAATAAAAAATAAAAATAATTTAAAGGCGAAAATGGACGAAAGTGTCCATGAAAAGCATACACAAGAAGAAGCACGAAGTTAGGAGAGTTCAATCGGGCGAAGGACAGGGCGAGCCTAATATCAGTGAAATTGAATTTCACGTTTACATTGCAGAAAATACAGTCCAATTAGACCTAAATCGTCCGAACACCGTGTCATCTTTTTGGAATTTTCACATTAAAGCTTGAAAACCTGTTCTGAGGGATACTTTCGATTTTTCCAGCAGATCCTAGAGGGTTCGTGGAATCAGTTGGGCATCTCGTTGGACGAAGTGAGAAATTTCGAAAGAAAATTACTGTCTAAATTGCTCCTGACTGAAAAAATTCAGATCAAATTCCGGTCCCCCTACAGCAGTCGGGAGTCTCGAGCAAAACTGCGAATGATGATGCTTCCAGTTTCCATCTGAAGTACAGTAGTTTTGGGAGTATCTCATATAATCATATCCAAGCTCGTGAGCTCCACAAAATTGGGTTTCAATTTCCGGGATTTTGAAAACCACAAAACTTTCAGAAGACCATCCGAAGTCCAACCCCGTGCTCTTCGATCAGTGCTCCGTGGATTCCTATCGGCCCACAGAAATTTTCTTCGTACACGAGGAAAAATGCAGGTAACACAACTTCTCTAATTTTAGGGCATGAGATGGTCCATAAAATACCTTTCCACAAATTCTGTTTTTCCTTCATCCGCGGATTTAAAAATCGAGTTAACGTATTCAAGGACAAAGCGATTCTCTAGTACCGCACTCTCGAATATTACCGCTGGTGACTTTTTGATTTACGATCAAACGGCAATATTTGCTTTGTTCACTCAGCACAGATTTCTGATCAAGCATGTTTAGCTCACACATCACGGCTCGAAGCTCTAAAATGTAATTCTACCTTAAGTCCTCATCCGACGCAAAATTACGAACAATAGCCCAAGCAAAGGTTCTTCGAAGTAACCCTCAATACGGTAATGGATTTTCGGCTTCCTTGCCAATACTTCATGCCCGAAATCAACAAAATAATTTCAAGATGATAACATTAATTACACCCGGAAGTACCGTAATTTACTTTCATCTGCGAGTGAAAGGAAACAGCAGTCCTCATAGCGAACAAGTGGTTCGGCGATGATTGGTGTACCATCCTTGGTTAAAAAGCTCAAAAGAAAACAAAGAACCGGTTTCAACTTCGCAGGATTCACGCGTAAATCAATTAAACACGAGGCAAGCACATTGCGAAGATAAGTGCATTCCCACAAAGTTCGTTGACGGAACTGCGCGTGCGAAGTTCAAAGCAGTACAGGAAGTGCAGAACCATAAACAATGCAATACAGTATTTCCCCATGACAAAAGAATACTTGATATACCCCTCATCCGCGAGTATTTGCTTCTTTTCAACCTTTTGTAGAAAAATGCTCTCTGTACAGTATTAATTTTGTCGACGCGCGCACTGGTTGACAAGGCCTATGACGAGCTTTACTCCGACCACAGTTCCGGATTACTCACGGATTCTTCACGGAAGGCGAAAACAAATATCGCGCGAGGCATTGCACACTGTTGCCTCTCGCTTTCCATTGATAAAGACCAAAAAATGCAGCGTAACTCAGAGCATTGCGCAAATTCGATATTTTAGGATGTACAATAGATTCCTAGGTCGACCCAAGTCTAGGCCCTTTTTCCGCTTTGAATTTATTCCAGAAAAGATAGATCATCGCTAAGCGTTGCCGAACTTTCTTCACGTGAAACTCGCTGCTCTCTGAACTTGGCACTCATCGAAGAAAAAAACGGTGCGAAGCGCAGACCAACTTGTGCGTGGAACGCTGAACTAAGCCGACTGATTCTGAGGGCAAAGACCTGGACGGAAATCAATTTCGTGACTTAGATTTGTCTTGGATTCTCCATTTGTCATGAATACTGTGCGTGACATCTTCAGTTCTTCGAAACTTGCGAGAGCGTTAAATTCTCACTCGCTCTGCTTGAACTATTTTCAAAGATACAGATGACCATGAATTAGGCTAAATTTCGCAAGACTTGCTATGCATCCGACGATAATATAAGGGTTGGAGCGGCAGCAGGCAATGTATGAGGAAGAATTGGCGTCTTTTACTTGCGTTGAAAGCTTACACTCGGCTCCTACAAGGCAAAATCTCCACCTTGACCCAATCATCACCTCACCAGGATAAGGTACAGCCGATCACAGTTTTTAGGGGCAGTCACATACAATTATATCGTTAAATTAACCGTCAGTCACACTTTCGATGGTTGATCACTTAATACAGTTGCAACACTGACCACGGATTCCTTTTAGCAGACAAAGGCCACACTATTTGAGGAATAAACAAAAATCTTGCCTTTAAGGTCCCAATATCCAATTCAACAGCAGAGAACATCAGCAATGTTGCGAAGAGGCAAAAAATTTATCGATTAAATTCACTGTTTCTCGCAAAGAACGCTTCAAATTTCGCGGATCTTCAACGCTTGCGAGAAGGGCCCCGACTAATGGCATGGATAAGATACGGAAACCTCAAGCGATCAATTTTCACTTGGAACAGGAAGATAAGGGAATGCTTTGCGTGTCATACCAGGTAACGAAAACAAGATTCTTCCACAAATCTCTCAAAACCTTTCGATCGACAGGATTGAAAATGCCACATCCTTTGGATAAACTTTCTTTCAGAAAAAAAGTTTTAACCAAAGAATTCCCCCACGTCTCAGACCGGGAGCTTGAATTTCGCTGCGATAAGACGCTGAATATCTTGAAAATGAGTTCCGTTCACAATTAAGCGGTGACTCGCAAATATATATTTTTTACATCCCACATTTTGTCCTGGAAACGGCAAAAACCATATTCTTCCAGCAGATACTTAGCGCAGTAATTCAAGGGGAGCGATTCGGGAAGAGCCGCTGCAGTACGGGGGTTGGTAAATAAATTCAGTCTCGTACTTTTCAAGATCGAGTTTCACGATGGAGAAGAACATCATATTTTAAGGAATGCAGTCATATTCAATCATTTTTACCATACAGCAATTTATGTCCGCAATTTGTCTCACGGGTATGACTTTGACACAAATTGAAAATCCATAGGTTCCAATTGTTGAAAATTTAATCCGTTTTCCACTAAACTTATAAATTGCTGCAGAAAATTATTTGTGCTGGGGAATTATGTTATAATGAGATTAATATGAGGAGACTTAGAGAAGAATAATTTTTAGGAATTCGAGCTCTTTTCAGGAGTTTATTACGCACCCCTTTTACACTTTTCCACATACTGTATATACAACAAGTTATCTTCATCTTCAGTCATCTTCGGTTATTTACTTAACATAATACAGTGCTAAGAGCTCATTGTCAGAAAATCCACAGAAAGAGAAAACTGAGGAACAACAAAACAAAGCATAATTTCTTAATTTAGTGTACAACATAAATACGAAGTCTACTTTTGCACACCCAGCCAATTGAAAACACACTTTACATGTGTATTCCTTTGTTCCTAGAATGAAGAATATCATCAGGCATGAATACAAATTCAATTTTCTCCATATGAGCCATTTGTGAGCAAAGAATCAATAGAAATACACTTTGGCAAACATCAACACAAATTGACATAAACTGGGTCTGAGCCTATCAGGAATAAAATTTTAGCTTCTTGGGCATCCATCAAAGGACATAAACTGAATCGTACATATACTGAGTCGGTTATAAACTGGCGGTCCACTGCAAATTAAAATGGGATAAAAGACCGCATGTAAAATAAACGCCAAATCTGTGAGTTAATAAGGTTCACTTATTCACTTTGGCAAACAAACTCGTTACTGATCCCAAAGGGGTTTCGGGGATTCTTACAATGAAATGTGGGTGCCTGAAGAACGACGTCGAGACACCTACAAAACTTTTGAAACCATCCCTCGTCGAGCACGACTCACTTCACAAAAATACCCTCGCATCACTCGAAGGTGTGAACCCAGTCAGGTGTTCACGCAGCATTTCCACCGCAGGAAAAAAAATCAACACATGGTGACTCACGATGTCATTCAGACCGCCAATGATTTTCAGCGCAGACGGAGGCTTAATAATGAACTTCTTCTTATTGCTCTTCTTTCGTCGACAGAGATCTTCAGTGCCATCGCCTTCACCAGCGGGCTCCCCGTCGTCCACCCACTCCTCGTCATCGGGCCCTTGGCCGCCAACAGTCCCGATCACTCCGCCAATAAGATTCTTGCCCCACGACCACAAATCCATTTCTTGACCAGTATCTCCTTCGCCGCCTTCACCGTCACTCATAATCCCGGTCTCTTCCGCCAAATCCACGCAGGATTTCAAGCAGCTCAGTAGATTCCCTATCTTGACGGCTAAGCGCACGCAACTGAGGGAAAACGGCGCTCGGTCCGCGCAACGCGAGGGCTCTTGGCATCAGGGTCGAAGACCGCGTCCACGTAAGGGCCAGTCTTCACTACCGAAGAATGCTTTTTACACCACAGGAAATATTTACAACGCGAAGCAGACGAGCCCTGCAGTACTGGATTCCCCAAGGTCTGAGGGAATTCGAGGTGCAAGAACCTGTCGAAATGAAAAAGCCTGCATTCTTTGCCTTCTGCTGGCTGAGGAAAACCATCATTCATGTGAGCGGACTTTAAGTCTCCGATTGCCACATCCTGCTTTCCGCCCGCATGAACACCCCACTTATGCCTCACAATTTAATGAAAAAAAATGCCGCAATCTACGCCACAAATATGACTAGGACTCTTCCCCCCGTTTCGAGACATCCAGTCAGAAACGCCAGCAAAATACTCGAAAAATGCAAAAAAAAACTACATTCCGTAAATCATCGCATATGGTCACTTCCAACGTGTCACAGTAAGCATATTAGAAAGGGTATTCTACTTCTCACTTGGGCAAATCAAACTTTGAACACGAATCCCTGAAACTCGGAATCGAAGCAGCGCTCATCATCCAAATTTTCAAACCAAAATCGACTTCCTGCTTATTTCCATTTCGAGAAAAAAAAATGATAAGGCCTTCGCAGTTATTTTAAATTTCAGATTCCAAGCAAGTTTCGGGACAAGAACATCCCCGACTCGACGCAGAAAATGCCAAGACATTTCAGGGTGAAATCCGGCCGGAGAAACGAAGACGGACACAACCCCCGAAGAGTCACTTCAATGTATTCCTCTCCATCCGCACTGCATTTTTTAGTCAGCACAAACGAAAAATCAGCCGGTAAGTTTACTGAAAAGCGGTACGAGAGAATTCACGCACCGGAACCACGCTTTGCGCCGCCTTTGAACAGCGTGTGACTGCCGACCTTGCCCAAGAGTCTCTTTGGAAGAGGAAGGAAACCGAGAAGAAGAAAAAAGAAAACAGCTTCACGGTCATGAACTGGGATGGGTATCGTATACAGTCAGGGATGCCATGAGAGTGAGTACACGTCCGCGGAGCTGAGCGTCGAGTCACCGGCAAGTAGCATAAAGAACGAAGTTCACGAGGTTCACGCAAGAGGCGTTACATGCACTGTCTCTTATATTCCAGCAGCCTCCAGCTTCGTTTCTCATTGTGCTACTTGGCATTACCTTCTCAAATGTTACTCTTCAATACATCAACTGGGAATATACAACTGGCTTAGCACCAAAGGGATTCATAGAACCAACGCGTGCGCGCTTCCGTGAAATACTGCCGGTAAGCCTTGCCAGCAATCCGGGTGACACGAAATCACGGGACGAGTTCGGAAAAGGAATGCGAGACGATGACACGTGTCATCATGCCGTGCTCGACGACGATTTACCCGGAAGGAGCGGCTACGACGTTGGCAACTTCGGCGTTCGTCCGATTATCCCGTGCCCCGAGGCGCCCATCGCGAGTTGGGTTCGGCGCGGGCACCCATACTTGTCTCGTCTGGCGGACGGATGCATTCACAAGGCATCTCGGTTACCATTCACCTCTCCATTGCGCACGGATTTTTTTATACCAATTTTCAAATGATTTTTCTCGTTGTTAATGCATGACAGATAACCAAGATATCTGCATCTACCCATGTGACAATCAACATCCTTATGACAAGTAAATATTTCCCCCGCTTTTCTGCTATATATATATACTGTATATACTGTATATATATATATATATATATATA